>OZ030007.1:62618450-62720950 GCA_964023405.1 Apodemus agrarius
TCTCAACTGAAATTCTTCCAAGATCACTTTATCTTGTGTTAATTTAACAAAACCAACCAGGACAAGCAGTAATTGATTTTAACTGCTGATCCATCTTTTCATCTCTCTCTCTCTCTCTCTCTCTCTCTCTCTCTCTCTCTCTCTCTCACACACACACACACACACACACACACACACACACACACACCATTCTTGGGTTGAATTATAACAGAACGTTTTTTTAAAGAGCAGAATCTTATTAGATAGCTAGGCTCAAACCAGCATGCCTGTGTCTAACCAAGGCTTCCTTCTAAGACCCGCTCATGGCTCCAAGTGGATTCCCATTGCTTTTCTTTCCTGGGACTTTTTCCTGTTGCACTTCCTTTCTGTTGGGCCCTCACACTCATCACCCCTCCTTTTGGGCCACTCTTCCTTGATCAGCACACAGGTCCATCTTTACCAGGACTCCAACATCGCCATCCCAACTTCACCATCACTGCCCACTCTTCTAAGTTCAACTCCTTCTGTGTCCCACTCTTGCTCTGTTTTTCTCCACAGACTTTGTCTTTTCTGTTACCACTTGTCCACAATTCAGTAGCAAACCCCAGGAGAACACTGACCTTTCTCTCTTATTTTTTCACTGATAAAAATTCAAAGCTATAAATGGAGATGGCTAGTCAATAATTGCTGGATGCATGAAATGAGATGTGTTTCCCCACTCGGCTTTCCCAGTCAGCCCGAGGTTAACAGGGGTTCTCAGGAAGGGATTCTGTTGTGCTGTACACATGAAGACAGAGCCTTGTCCGGTGGCTGAACTATCCTTGTGTGCAGTCCTGGCCATGTTCACTTTTATCTATCCAGCTGCCAATGTGGGCATGCTCTTGGTAATGCATTAACATGGTCCAAAAGAGCAATCTGTCACCAGTGGGATTTTTTCAGACCACCCATGCATTCAGAAGCATTCCCAACTCCTTGGGTTTGCAGACAAGAGAAGCTCCGTGCACAGCAGGAGCTCAGGTAGTACCCAGCCCTGGGGTCTGGACTGGAGTCAGCATCTTTAACAGGCCTTCCAGATGATATTGAAGAATGCCACATCAGAGCTGCTGGCAGCGGGAGGTAAGATTATAGAAATGGAGAAGCTCACACCAAAGAGCACTCCACCCTTCCCACACTCCCAAGATCCTGAGATTGCTGTCCCTGTCCTATTGGTGTAGGTCTCTCTTGTATTTCTCTTGTGTCCACTCCTGCAGTTGAAATTTTAGTAGTTCTTTTGTCTGCTCCTCTTGAAGTATGCTGTGAGACTTCATTGGGCTGACTCTCCTTTTTTGTATCTCTCATAGCACCTGAAATCTGCTTTGAAATTCCTTAAAGCCAACATTCCAGATCCTGAATTCCAACAGTTGGTGGGGCCTCCCATTATCTCAGAGAGTCTGAGAACGAAATCACACTCTGATAAATTCCATACTTAAAAGACATGGCCAATGGAAATGTGCTCACATATCCAGCTGTATGATACTTTGCTTATCAAATTGAGGCTTAGAAATTTAGTGTTGAAGAGGGCGAGCTTGTATTGGAATTGTTAGAAAGAATGTGAATTGGCTCAAATTGCCTCTGATGCATTTTGACAACATGTGTCAAGAGATTGGAGATTTGTAGACTTTGACCTGGAATTTCCAGTTTATGAAAACTCTCATAAGGAAACAATTATAAGTATTGGTAAACAGTATAAAACAGAGATGAGAGGAGTTAAATATATTTCTGAATAGAAGCATACTTTCCATCACACATCCTAAATATGGATTTAGACAACACTAACATCATAATGTGCGGAAAAAATAGAAAACATATAATTTCCATTTTTAAAAAGAGATATAGTGCTCCAAGTAGTATAATATTTCACAGCTATATTTAAGTATCTCTCAGTACATAACCTATGGTTTTACTATATTTTCCTAATTATCTATAATTTCTATAACTAAAATAGATTGCTATTATATTAAAACAGTTTACCACATACACATGCAACCAAAATACTATATAGCATTTAACCACTGTTGATGGTGCTGGGAGATCTCCAACCTCCCACAGAAGTCCTGCACCTCACTCCAGAGTCACTGCCAAGATAGGCCTTCCCATGCTCCTGGGTCCTCTGTGTTTTTCAGGCCTAAATAGCGTGCAGCACAGTATTTAGAAGAGAGCACTAGAGCCCCTTCATAGCCCAGGCTGGACCCACCTGCCGGGCGTCCGTGGGCTGTGCCTTCCCACTTGCCCTCCTTCCATGCCAGGGAAGCCCACTGTTTGGAATATCTTGTTCTGCCTGCTTGATTGCTAAGATTCCTTTCTAGCACTACTTCATAAGTTGCCCACTCCATTTTCGACACATTTTCTTAAGCCCTTTCTGTCAAAACTTAAGAAAGACACAGGCATAGTTCTGTGTACTCTCTGTGTCTCTAACACCTTCTTGGTTATCAAGTGGTATAAAGATCGCTCATTTCTATCCATTTTTTCATTAGATTACAAGGAACTTAAAGGCCGGTGCTAGCTTTGTGATCGACACGTGGTAAGCAACCATAAGCAACCAATGAAATGCACGCTGGGTTAAAGAGGTAGCATACACACCTCCCAGAGATACTCAGCAACCTTGTGCCCTATAGAAGGGCACCCTGTGCCCAATGCCTACTGACGTGCAGCCGCCCCTGCTCCCTTTCCCTGAGCAGCCTCGCAGGAAGACTAGGGTAGTAAGCTGTGCTACCTCACTAGTTCAGCAAGTGAGTATGCCTGGGGTGCGCTCATGCTCTCTGTCGCAGTATCTCCCTCTTTCTCTGTGTCTCTGGCTCTGTTTCTCTCTGTCTCTCTCTGTCTCTATCTCTGTCTCTGTCTCTGTTTCTGTCTCTCTCTGTCTCTCTGTCTCTGTCTCCCTGTCTTTCTGTCTCTGTCTCCCTGTTTCTCTGTGTGTCTCTGTCTGTCTCTCTCTCTCTCTTGTTCTCTCTTTCTCTCTCCCTCCCTGAGTTCTGAGGGACGGAGCTGGAGCTGTTACAAGTTGCTTTTCTGCCATCATTACTCTTGATTTCAGTGTCCCCTCCCCATATAGCCCCTTCCTGAAGCTCCTCTGTTCATTTAATGCTTGTCCCGTTTTCTGATCAAGTTGTTGGAGGCTTGGCGGTGGCAGTGTTAAATGGACTGAAGTTCTTGGCTTCAGTGGTGACAGTTTAAACCCTCACAACTTGAGCCACACACAAGTCCCGGCATGTCTTTGAACTGGAAGCACTGTGCTTGTGAATGTATCGTTGTCTGATGAGGTGAAAACTGTGGCTGCCCATTTCTTCGGGCTGTGAAGATGACGTTACTGTATGCAGACCCTCCTGTTTAGGGCACAGTGGCCTTTTGCAACAACTTCCATTTTGTCTGTACATATTTACTGATGCCATATTTACCCAGGTAATTATTGTGTGAGTGCTGGGAGACAAATGATACTTATGGATAAAAGTTATGTATCAAATTCTGTGCAGCTTCTGATTATAACTGTCTTGGTATTAAATATTTTTTTTTGAAAAAAAAAAGAGAAAAAATGGATTGGGTGTGGTAGCACATGCTTTTAATTCCAACACCCAGGAGGCTGAGACTTCTATTAGTTCAAGATTAGCCTGGTCTACATGGTGAGTTCCAGAGCAGCCAGAACTATACAGTGATACCCCTCCCCTGAAACAAGTTTCAAGTGATTCTAGAGATATCTAAAGTTAATGTCTGCCAATTTATAGTCTTCTTTCCCCTGCTTATCTAGGCTTTATGCTATGTTTTATACATTTATGCAAAGTGATCAGTATTCTTTGTGAAAGATTTCCCCACACATACATCACATAAATGATAGTAAAACCTGACCCATGTTGCTGAGGCTAGCTGTGTTTGGCATTTTTCCATTAATGGTTAAAAAGAAAACAAGAAAGAAATAAAACCTGTAACCTTTTCTTTTATGTTATGGCTAAAAATAAAATTCCCATTTGCATTCATACAATTGTACAACCATTCCCAATACCTAGTTCCAGAACTTCTTAAGTATTTATTTTTATTTTACATGTAACGAATGCTTGCCTGCATGCATGTCTGTACACCACACGTGTGCGGTACCAGTGGAATCCAGGAAAGGGCATCAGATCCCAGGAACTGGAATTACAGATGCTTTTCAGGTTCTGTGGATGCACTGGGAATTGAACTTGGGTCCCCCAGAAGAGCAGCTTGTGCTTTTTGCTGCTGAGCAGTCTCTCCAGCACCACACGTGACTTTAAGGTGAGGGGAGACACTTCTCTAGATCTACTGGAAAAGACTCCTACAGCACACTCCTTTCAGGGATGTCCAACTTTTTGACACAGTGACCTGAAACTGTTGTGTGTACAAATGTGTTGGGCTGTATTCACAGCAGTCCTAGGATTCGTGCAGCCCATATGTAGGAGGTGGACATGCCTGGATGAGCAAATTTAAACAGATTAAAGTTAAAAATCAACTTCTTATCTGCAGGGCTGTGTGTTGGAGAATTTGAGGTATCAGAGTGAGCACTGGGTTTGGATCAAGATCTAGCATGAAGCGCTGACACTGGGAGTGGCGGGGCGAGCACCTGGCTCCTTCCGGTTCTGCTCATCTGCTTTAAGGCAGTGGCACCTAAAGTGGCTTTGCCAGCAGCTGCTGGGATCAAAGTGTGTTTCTATGTGGGAAAGTAATTTGCAGTCTAGGGAAAAAAAATCTTTCAATTGTGAGTTATTATTGTATTCTGTTTTAAAATTTTATTTATTTTTATTCTATTTTATGTATAGTGGCATTTTGACTACATGTATGGTTTGTGTGAAGGTGTCAGAAACCCTGGAACATGAGTCACAGACAGTAGTGAGCTGCACTGTAGGTTTTGGGAATTGAACCTGGGTCCTCTGGAAGAGCAGCGAGTGTGCTTAACCAGTGAGCAACCAATCTCTCCAGTCCGTATTATTGTATTCTTGATGCTCCTATCCAAGATCATTGACTATTTGGTTCAGAAAACTCGGTTTTAAAAAATACTGCGTGAATGAACATGGGAGACACTGAGTTGAGCTTTAACACACTCCCACACGGCTCCCGTTGGCTTGCAGTGTTACCTGCCCCTCTGTCTTGCTAACTTCTCACACCACTGGGGCACATGCATATTCCCTTGGGAGAGCTAGCTTTCCCCTGATGCATAAATACACGCTGAAAACATAGCGGATGTAATGGGTAACATTCCAGGACTGCAGGTTCCTTTCATTTAAAGTCGGGGTTTCTGGACAGTTTGCCTGAACTCAACAGACGGGGGTGGGGGCTATTTTTGGACAGGCAGACTATCGAGCACCTCTTAAATCACATCACACAGCGATGGCCTCTCCACCTCCGTGCAGGGCGGGCCTGCATTCATAAAATGGGCTTCTGGCAAGACTGTGTTTCTTTTCTGAGCCTGATGAGTAATACTCATCACAGCCTTTGGAGAAAGAAAGCACCATACAAAAGCCTAATACATTTTCCTCTGTTTTCTGCAAGGAAAGGGGAAAGTGTGTGTGTGTGTGTGTGTGTGTGTGTGTGTGTGTGTGTGTGTATGCTCCAGTGTTTCTCCAATGGCTGAAGAATACTGAAATAAGCCACTATAGGAAGCCCCTAACAGTGTTCTGTGATGGTTTTGTGTGGGAAATTGAAACAAGTTGGCAAGAAGAATTCTTTCTTCATAATTCAAAGCAGACATTTTACTGGAGGAAAAGCAAATCAGAAATTTGCTGTCGGCCTCTGAAATTTTATTAGTTACAAAAGGTAATATATTAGTCCCTTGCATCAAATCCAGATAGGGCCTCCCTTTCTCCCTGCTCCCTGACATCCTAAAATGAACCTGAGAGCATGCAGTACAAGATCAGCCTCTCACAAACAATGTAGGACTTGGTGTGACCTGGGACTGTGTCACAACTTATTGTCCCCTGACCTGCGTCTCTGTGGCTCTAGAGAGGAGGGAAAGGATAAAGGCAGGACCTTGGAATGGCTGAAATAATTAGATGTTCCCAATAAAAGTGTTATCTGAGGAATGGTTTCTTGACAGCTGTGTATAACCCCAGGCGGGTGCTGATTATTTCAGGTTACTCCTGACAACGAGAGTGTGTGGCGTGTTACATGGGTTGGGAAGCGTGGGGCCATGTGGGCTGTGCAGACTTTCTGGTAGCCTAGCTCACTGGGAGAGTCTGAGCACTTCCAAACACCCTCCAAATAAGAGTGAGATCAAAATGTGAATTTTAACAAAAGGGATTATGAAACAATTTCAGGTTTTATGCATGATTTCTATAGAATTGATTTCCTTTGATGCAAGATGCTAAAGTCATGATTATATTTTTATATTTATATATTTGATACAACATAGAGACAATGTTATAGTTCCTTTATATTATGATGCTACAAATGTGGTTTGAGTGATCTTTTTTTTCTTCAGGTGATGGTACATGTTGGCAAGGATGTGCAGAAAGAGGAGCACTCCTCCATTGCTGGTGGGATTGCAAACTGGTACAAGCACTCTGGAAATCAATCTGGAGGTTCCTCATAAAACAGATCTACTTGAAGACCCAGCAATAGCACTCTTGGGAATATACTCAAAAGATGCCCCATCATGCCACAGGGGCACATGTTCCACTATGCCACTATGTTAGTGGTCTTCTCTGTGATAGCCAGAAGCTGGAAACAACACAGATGTCCTACAACAGAAGACTGGCTACAGAAAATGTGGTTCATTCACACAATGGAATACTACTCAGCTATTAAGAATGAGGACATCCTGAGTTTTGCAGACAAATGGATGGAGCTAGAAAATATCATCCTGAGTAAGGTAACTAAGACCCAAAAGGACATGCGTGGTATGTACTCTCTAATAAGTGGATATTAGGCAGGAAAAAAAGTACAGAATACCCAAGATACAGTCCACAGAACTCAAAAAGGTCAACAAGCTAAAGTGCCCGGTAAGGACCCCTCAGTCCTACTTGGGAGGGAGAAGAAAGCAACCACAATGGGGGAGGGGAACCTGATCTGGTATTGAGTGGTCTTTTAAAAATTTATTTTCTGTACATGATTGTTTCGCCTGCATGCATTCCTGTGTGCTAAGTATGTGTCTGGTGCTAATGGAGGCCAGAAGAGAGAACTTGTTCCTCTGGAACTGGAGTTATAGATGGTAGTGTAACAGGATGTAGGTGCTGGGAATTGAATATTGGTCCTCTGGAATAACACAGTGCTCTGAACCACTGAGACATTTCTCTAGCCCCACAAAGAAGAGTATTTTTTTGTGGTCATTTTGTGTGTGTGTGTGTGTGTGTGTGTGTGTGTGTGAAATGAATAAATGAATTCAAGCATATCTTTGTGTAAGATGCATTCAGTGCCTCTAATATTTGCAGTGCATTTAAAAATATTTATTTCTGTAGTGCATGCATACATGTATGGGTGTGAACCTGCATGCATTCCCACACATGTGTGCTGCGACACGTGCGTGGTAGCCAGAAGGCAACTCTCAGGAGTTGTTTCTGTCTTTTTATCATACGGGTCCTAGGTCCTGAACTCCATTTGTCGGATTTGTGACAAGCACATTTTACTTGCTGAGCCATCTTGTCAGCTTAACAGCACTTTTCCAATAAATAAAAGTGACTTTTTATCCAATAGCCAATTCTTCTAGCTTGTATCGGTGTTTGGTTTGGCACTTCTTCCTTCCCTTGTAACAGGATGGAGGGAAGAGTGAGGATTGGGTGACCAGAGGTCACACTCCAGATACACAGAAGCATGAAAATTGCTACCACAGTTCAGTTGCAGCTGTGCATTCTCTCTCTCTCCTAGGAAACAGGTCCTTTGGTATCCGTGCTGCATCTTTGACAGTTTTGGTGTGGGTCCTAGCCCTGCTTCTCTCCTTGGTCCATTATCCACTGTCTGGGGACCATTACCCTTTTGGCTGGAAGTTAGGAACAATAATGAGGTCAGCCACAAGGCTCGATGAAGAACAGACTCAATTAGAACCAGGGTTTAAACACAAAACGTTTATAGCAGACTTCCTACAACCTATTAAAATGTTTCAAAATGACAGAAAACAAATGCACTGTTTACACAGCTATTAAGTATGAGCTCAGGAGGGAGCTTGTGACTACCCCAGTTCTGTTTCTGTTACCCTGAACATGATAGGAACTCTGTACGTGTGCTGCTTGAGGAATAGGCTGAATGGGTGGGCACCTGCTATAGTCTCCAGTCTGTGCTCAGGTGAGACTCGGGGGGAGCATGCGAAAGGACAGTGATACAGAGGAGGTCACAGGCTCTAGGCCAGCGCCCCTTCAGACTTGGTTCTCCTATATATTATAACAAAGATTATTTTATTGGGTATTCATTCACTCAATTGCAAAAGCTGGGTTATCAAACCCAGGTATAAAATAATCAAATATGCAGCCAATAAAGCAAACTGGAAAGAGAGGGAGGGACTTGTTAGTCATGCTTGTGGACATGGCCCATGGGAGATTTGTGGTCACTAACAGTAGGTGACATTAGTTTTAATTAGAACGTTAATTACTACTGACAATTGACCGAGTGAGGCTCGAGGGGGAAGAAAAAGATGTCAAAGACACTGGAAAACAACTGACTTTCTTTATGACCTCTCTCGTTCCATATCTCCAAGACATATCAGACTTAACCTATTCTAAACCGTGTTCCCAGCCCTTCCCCGGGTTTAGCCTCCCGTTGAAGTGCTCAGTAGCATGAAGCATGCTTTTCAGCATCTCGAGGCGGAACTGCAGGGTCATGCCTGACTATTTTCCTCATTGCTTATAGCAAATTGGCAGCCATCTTCCACGCTGGCTTCCTGCGACCTCCTGAACCTGTGCTGTCCATCTTCTCCGGCCTCTTTGCTCTGTCCTCCCTCCTCCTAAGGTCTCTTTACTCAGCAACCAGAAAATGTTCTCGGAACATCTGCTTTCCAAAGTCTTAACACCTTTTCCTTTCCTATTGGATAAAGATGTGAATTTGTCCCTAAAGATGTCCCTTTCTGCAGCTCCAGCCTTTTCCTCCTCCATGTCATGGGCACACTGTCCTCTTCACTTCTCTAACAGTTTTCTATTCCCACCACATTGTTTGACATAATGTTCCTTGTGCCTGAGCATTTCTTCTGGTGTTTTCTACCAGTTCATTTTCTCTTTTTGCTTATATCTATTGTGGTCTCGCTGTGGCTGGCCACCCAAAGGTTCATGTGCTGGAAGTTCTGTCCTATTGTGGAAATACTGAGCATCACAGGGACTCTAAGATAGATATTGGTACTCATAGGTAATGCTGTCTATTGGGTTGGAATAATGCTGCTTCCTCCCTGGAGTCGTTTCTTGCTTTCCAGGGATGTCTCCCAAACACAGGTTGTTACAGAAGAATGTATCCTGCCCTCTGAAGGAATGCCTCTCCTGCTCCCTTACTAAGATCACTTGTACATACCTGCTCATTCTACACATGGCTGGTTTCCTTTCTGCTTCGTGGCCATGCTATGATGCAGTGTGTGAAAGCTTTCATCAGGAAAATGTCAGTATGATGCTGGTTAGACCTTCTGGTTGCCAGAATAATAAGCCAGATAAATGTCCCTGATCATCAAGTTCACAGATTCAGATATTTCGTCACAGCAACACTAACTAACTAGTCTTGGGCTATTGCCAAACTCTTCTTCATCTACAGTATTTTCTCCTTTAATTACCTCCAATTTTAAATACTTAATTACTTCAATACATAATTGTGCACACATCAGTTTTATTTGCTTGTTTGTTTTGTGCTTAATGCCTACAGCTCCTGCTCAAAAACAAACCATTGTTTTATTCACAAAAAAAAAAAAAAAATCCAACCATAGATTTGGTTCTTAATAGACCATCACATATATGTGGAATGCATGGAAAATTAAACATTTTCTGCATTTTAATGACAAACTGATTGAATGCTTTAACCAAAGCTGTGTACCTCCTGCAGGACCAACCTATTACCTTTGCTTAAGTCAAGAATAAATCATGTCTTAAGAAACAATGTTGGCCTAGCCTATAAAACTGAGAAAATTGCAGGTTGGTAGTCTTATTTTATTTATTTAATATTTTTATGTGTATGTGAGTGTGTGATATATCACACACGTGTGTGCACATATGTAGAAAGCAGAAGAGAACGTGAGGTGTCCTGTTGTCTCACTCCCCATCTTATCCCCTTAGACGGGTCTCTAACGGAAGCTGGAGTTAGGCTGGCTGCAGTCTGCTCCCAACAAACCTGTTGTCTCTTCCCCTCCTGGAGTTCTGTAGTTATAGGTGCACATGTGTCCACACCTGGGCTTTTACATCGAGACTGGGGATTCGAACTCTGGTCCTCAGGCTTGTGCAACAAGTATTCTTGCCCATAGAACCATCATCCTGGGATTTACTTTTATTTTTGATGCATGTTGAAATAATAAATGTTAAATGAAGCAAAAATATCTTAACTTCCAAAACTTCCAAAAAAGACTTGTAGTTGCTGTTGTAGTATTTTTATGCTCCCTGTACTACAAAATAGCAGCATTTGGTTTGATTGAAAATAGAAACAATCACTAGCTTTCATGGACATTTGCTCCGTGCCAGGTGCCAAGTGTTTTCTCTTCACTATCTTGTTTAGTTACAGCTACAGCCGTATAAGGTCAATGTTCTTAGTTACAGGCTTTATAGAAGGAAAGTCCAGGTGTAGGGTAAGATTACAGGTCTGGTGAGCCATGGGGGCAAGTCTGACCCCAGGCAGTCTGATTGACTAGTGCATCTACCCAGTATGTCTTATGTCTCACCAAGTCAAAAATGGAGGCTGTAGCTCTCTCTAATGGCTCAGAATTTCAGAGTCCTGGCCTTTCAATTTTCAACTGAATTGGATGTGTACTGCAGTTACCATAGCCATGTAAATCTTCATTACAGAAATGAAAGATTCCCGTTGCCCCAAACACTTTGGGCACAGGAAACTCATCAAACTAGCCCCGATGTGCAGCTAAGCCTGTCACATGGTTTTACTGTCCTCCCACTTTCGTTGTGTTTGCCTTGAGTCAAAGGAAGAATGAAAAAAATAACAGAGAGCTACCAAAAGATTTAAACTTTAATTCTAATTGACTAGCATTACCTATATTTGTGACGCTGTTAACTCACAAGTGCTTCCAGATTTTTAACTGTTTTATGTCACATGTGATACAAATAAAAGGAGGAGTGCTCTTGAAGTCAACAGATTACTTGACCTATGTGTCCATTAATTGACCTATATTCTCCCCTTAAGTATCTTGTGGTAGGTAGATGATGAGATTAGGGTCTAAGCCAATTGGTACAAAGCCTGGGGTGGAGGAAATGTTAGATGTTCCCACTATTGACAAATGTGGATTATGCAGTCTTATTAACTACAGACATAAATCAGGTTTTCTGATGCCTCCTGCAGCATCCATCTGATGGACTCCAGGGCTGTGGAGTGAAGTGAAACTGTCTGATTTATTTGGAAACTTATTTATGTCATATAATGTTTTGCTGGGATAGACAGTTGAAAGGATGCTCTGCTCAAACAGACACGTGAAAGAATATTGACACCAACAGGTAAAAGAACGTTTTGCTGAAGCAGACACAGGAGAGAAGATGTTTTGCTGAAGCAGACACATGAGAGGACATGGGACATCCTCAAAGAATATGAATATGACCTGACCGACAGTGGGATGAGGTTCTGGCATTGGTTCACCTTGCTCTGCCTCATTAGTCTTTGCCTTGCATCTTTGTGGCTGATCTTTGTTTGTTGTGACTTCTTAGAGGGTAACTCACCAAAAACCTTCTCATAATATACTGGCAGATTCTTGCTGCCTCTGTGTATTCCAGCCAATTGATGGAGCCTCATGGTTTCTTCTGGATGGAATTGCTGATGATGACTTGTGAGAGGCGATTGACCCATGAACTAGACTGCTGAATAGCCCCAATGAACTACTTCTAAACAGGTCTACAACCCTCTGTTTCCTATTAACCTTTCTTTTTAGTTACCTCTGGAGGGGGATGGGCTAGAAGAGGTTGAAGCATTTACAAACCCTTATTAAAGTAGGTTTTAAAAAATCTAAGCCATCAGTGATGTATAGACTGTCAGAGAGGCCACACATGTCTAACAGAATCATGGTTTTTTCTTGTAGCTGATCCTCCACTGACATTCATATCTTAGAAATATTGACTGGATTCCTGTCTTGACTACTCTCCAAATAACATGGCCAGCCACCCTGTAGTTGAACCTCAAGTTTCTGGCGCTACCATGTCCACCTCATTCCTCTGGACTGAAGCCTGTTTGCCATGTATGTGTGGTCAGTGGCCGTGAGCTGGGGTGGAGGAGAGCCGGCCAGCAGGGTTTGTGGATGTCTTTGAGTGGCGCTTTTCCTTGAAAATTGAGCCATAGGTCTCAATTCTGAAAGGCAAAGGTATTTGCACTGCAGAAGCGCATTCCTCATGCAATGGAGCCCTGACCTTCCACAGGTCCCTGCCCAGATTGGTCCTGCCTGGCGGGACTGTCTCTCCTGAGCCGCTCTGGCATGCTTCAGCATACAGGGCCCAAGTTCACTGGATTGCTCTTTTTATTAACCTGGCAAAATTCACTTGGTTGCAATTCTTCATAACCTTCTACGCGGTGATGATTTCCTAGCATACTTTTTCTCCCCATCTTTTATACTTTGGTTGAATATCAGATCCAAAGCCGACATTTTGATGCAGTAACTCCCGGGGTGTTTTTTATAGTCCCAAGGTGGTACTTCTTTGTTACAGCTCAATATTCCTACTTTTTATTCCAAGTCTCATTATTTTACATTTATAAATATCAAGTTGTATTAATTGGTTCCAGCTTTCAAAATGTTTCTACCCAGAGGTTATTTTCTCTACTTTCACAGTGGCTTTTGAGGCCTGGGCCTGGAGACTGTATGTGGGCCATATTCTATAGCCATCCCTGAAGGGCTGCTGTGGGACAGAAAGGATGTGCAGATTCTGGGCCCCACTGTATCCTTTGAAGGTTGGACTGGCCACAACAGCTTCAAAGCATTTCAACGAGTTCCTAGGACATGGCCATCCAGGCTCGCCGTAGCTCACCGAGGAGCACTCCTCCTGCTGCAGTCTTTAATACTTTCCCTACAAGTGAAGTTAAACTAACTGGCCTGTAATTTCCTGGTGGGTCCCTAAGCTCCATGAAATAACGGCATTAGCTTGGCTACTTTCCAGTTCTTCCAGAATGTTTTTGTTTTGCTTTCAAACTCGGGACTGAAAAGGCCAGGGAACTCTTCCTGCCCCCACCCTGCCCCTTCCCTTGTTTCTTTCATGACGTACTGTTCCTTCTGGTCTCAGAACAGCTGCCATTTTAATAATATCAAACCTCTTAAAAATTTTTACGCCTTATTTGTTCCTATCTCTGAAACATTTGTCTATTTTTTATTTTGACAAGATCCACCCCCAATATAAAGGCTTACAGCGTTACTGCATGGACTGTTGATCTGAAGCACAGTTTAGGAAATGCCTTTCAAGCTAGGAATCTAGAACACAGCAGCCTAGTGCACTATAACAATCTACATTCTTGGAAATGACTCTGAGTCCTTGCTGGGGATAACCTGAGAAATATGTCCCCACATCCAGGAGCTGAGAATCAAAACCATGGAGCATCTAATCCATCAGGACATTGTAACCAATGCACCAGCAGTGTCTTAAAAATGGACCAAGTAAGACCTGAAGACAGAACCTTAAGATCCCTTACCCACTTTTTATATTTACTCTTATTTATGTGCATATGTTGGTTGTGTATGCGTGTGTGTATGAGTGTGTGTGTGTGTGTGTGTGTGTGTGTGTGTGTGTCCCACATGTGTGTCAGTGACTATGGAGGCCAGACAAAGGTGTCAGACCACCTGGAGCTAGTGCTGTTGTGAGCTGCTTTGCAGGTAGGAGACATATGCTGGCAGCTCAGGTCATCCAGAGAATGGCAAGCAGCTCTAGCACTGACCCCTCCCTCCACCTGTCCCTCATCTTCTTAGACAGCACTTGGCATATTATTTTTGAAACTAATGCCAGCATTTCTTCAAGTTATATCTTAGAAAAGCCCATGAAAATACTTTTACTTAAAAAAAATAGAACAACAAACTGAATTGTGCCAGGCATGGTGGTGCACACCTTTCTTTCTAGCATTCAGGAGGCAAAGGCAGCTGAATCTCTGAGTTCAAGGCTAGCCTAGTTTATAAAGCAAGTTTCAGGCCAGCCAGGGTTACACAGAGAAACCCTTTCTTGTAAAACAGAAGCAAGAACAAAAAGTCCGAAATTGTTAAAAAGTATTTTATTTTATTTTATTATTTTATTTTATTTTATTTTATTTTATTTTATTTTATTTTATTTTATTTTATTTTATTTTATTTTATTTTATTTTATTTTTACTGATGAGAGAAATTAATATTCCTTTACAGGCACAAAATTGCACAGCATCATATAGACTTTAGGCTTAGCCTTGGTTTTATTGTATAGAAATTGAAAATTGATTTAACAAATAAGGTATAAATTCCTGCCCCCCATTTATAGACTTTTTTTTTAAACTTTTTGTTTTTTAAGGACTGAATATGTCTTTTCTAAGGAATCTTCGGATAGCCATTCTAACTTCAGCCCACATGTCTAGCTGGGCAGGAGAGGCAGCTGTTGTAACAAAGTGAAAACCAGAGTGGTGTGTAACTTAGGTGTTTAGGGTGGGGGGGTTTCCAAGAGGAAACTGGGAAGGGGAATAACATTTGAAATGTAAATAAACAAAATAACCAATAAAAAAAAAGACATTTAAGATGGGAAACTCTGAGTCAATTGCATTGTAGAAACAATTACTGTCTCACCCAGGCTTTGTCTTCCTTGTTTTTCAGTCACTACATCAAGTTTGAAATTTGTACATCGGTACTAAGATGTTCACCTACTGTGCATCAGATTTGCATGTGTAAGAACCTTTAGACTTAAGGCACACACAGACCTTTCTCCTTAAGACATTTTAGTTGATTTGGAATGACTGGCAATAGTTCCCTTTCAATTTATAGTCAGGACTTGGTATATTTGCAAAGGAAAACAGCATATTCTCCACTTGGGTCATAAAGCATAGATGTACATAAAAAGACCTGGATATGTGCACTCAGGAAATACATGCTCAGTTGGAATCTAAAGAGCATACTTCCTCAGTATTAAATACTCATTCTCCCTCTCTCTCCTCCCTCCCCCTCTGCTCCCTCCCCTTCTTCTTCTGCTCCCTCCCCTCCCCTCCCTCTTCCTTATCCCCTCCCTCTCCCTTATTTCCTCCCTCTTTCTCTCTGCCTCTCCCTCTCTCTCTCTCACTGCCTCCCTCCCCACCCTCCCTACTTTCCTTCCCTGTGTGGGTGTTTTGCCTACTTGTATGAGCGCGCGCGCGCACACACGCGCGCGCGCACACACACACACACACACACACAGAGAGAAAACACACCATGTGTGAGACATCCCTGGCTTCCATGGAGGCCAGATGAAGATGTCAGATCCCCAGAAAGTACAGTTACACACAGTTGTGAGCAGCTGAGAATTGGACTCTGCTTCTCTAAAAACCAGTTGGTGCCCTTAACTGCTGAGCCATCTTCCCAGCCCTTAAAAATGCTCTCTTTAGATCTCCATCTCCACAGTTTTTGAGTGTCACATCCAGGATTTATTCTTTCCTAGCCAGTGTTTACTGTACTGTGGAGTTACACGGTTAGTGCATATTCCCTGGGACCTCTCCCACACTCACTGAGACTTCTCCCACACTCACTGAGACCTCTCCCACACTCACTGAGACCTCTCCCACACTCACTGAGACCTCTCCCACACTCACTGAGACCTCTCCCACACTCACTGAGTCTTCTCCCACACTCACTGAGTCTTCTCCCACACTCACTGAGACCTCTCCCACACTCACTGAGACCTCTCCCACACTCACTGAGACCTCTCCCACACTCACTGAGACCTCTCCCACACTCACTGAGACCTCTCCCACACTCACTGAGTCTTCTCCCACACTCACTGAGACCTCTCCCACACTCACTGAGACCTCTCCCACACTCACTGAGACCTCTCCCACACTCACTGAGTCTTCTCCCACACTCACTGAGACCTTTCCCACACTCACTGAGACTTCTCCCACACTCACTGAGTCTTCTCCCACACTCACTGAGACCTCTCCCACACTCACTGAGACCTCTCCCACACTCACTGAGACCTCTCCCACACTCACTGAGACCTCTCCCACACTCACTGAGTCTTCTCCCACACTCACTGAGACCTCTCCCACACTCACTGAGACCTCTCCCACACTCACTGAGACTTCTCCCACACTCACTGAGACCTCTCCCACACTCACTGAGAGTTCTCCCACACTCACTGAGACCTCTCCCACACTCACTGAGACCTCTCCCACATTCACTGAGACCTCTCCCACACTCACTGAGACCTCTCCCACACTCACTGAGACCTCTCCCACACTCACTGAGTCTTCTCCCACACTCACTGAGACCTTTCCCACACTCACTGAGACTTCTCCCACACTCACTGAGTCTTCTCCCACACTCACTGAGACCTCTCCCACACTCACTGAGACCTCTCCCACACTCACTGAGACCTCTCCCACACTCACTGAGACCTCTCCCACACTCACTGAGACCTCTCCCACACTCACTGAGACCTCTCCCACACTCACTGAGACCTCTCCCACACTCACTGAGTCTTCTCCCACACTCACTGAGACCTCTCCCACACTCACTGAGACCTCTCCCACACTCACTGAGACTTCTCCCACACTCACTGAGACCTCTCCCACACTCACTGAGAGTTCTCCCACACTCACTGAGACCTCTCCCACACTCACTGAGTCTTCTCCCACACTCACTGAGTCTTCTCCCACACTCACTGAGACCTCTCCCACACTCACTGAGACTTCTCCCACACTCACTGAGACCTCTCCCACACTCACTGAGACCTCTCCCACACTCACTGAGAGTTCTCCCACACTCACTGAGACCTCTCCCACACTCACTGAGTCTTCTCCCACACTCACTTAGTCTTCTCCCACACTCACTGAGACTTCTCCCACACTCACTGAGTCTTCTCCCACACTCACTGAGACCTCTCCCACACTCACTGAGACCTCCCCCACACTCACTGAGACTTCTCCCACACTCACTGAGTCTTCTCCCACACTCACTGAGACTTCTCCCACACTCACTGAGACCTCTCCCACACTCACTGAGACTTCTCCCACACTCACTGAGACTTCTCCCACACTCAGTCTTCTCCCACACTCACTGAGTCTTCTCCCACACTCACTGAGACTTCTCCCACACTCACTGAGACCTCTCCCACACTCACTGAGACTTCTCCCACACTCACTGAGACCTCTCCCACACTCACTGAGACCTCTCCCACACTCACTGAGACCTCTCCCACACTCACTGAGACCTCTCTCACACTCACTGAGAGTTCTCCCACACTCACTGAGTCTTCTCCCACACTCACTGAGTCTTCTCCCACACTCACTGAGAGTTCTCCCACACTCACTGAGTCTTCTCCCACACTCACTGAGTCTTCTCCTACACTCACTGAGTCTTCTCCCACACTCACTGAGACCTCTCCCACACTCACTGAGACTTTTCCCACACACACTGAGACTTCTCCCACACTCACTGAGACCTTTCCCACACTCACTGAGAGTTCTCTCACATTCACAGAGACCACTCTAATTCATGTGACTCTCTTATCTACTCTTTTATTAAAATTCCCTTTTCTACATTTGAATGTCAGGGTCTACCCTCCCATATTAGTCAGCACTGAGACTGACTAATGAAAGAGTTCTGGGTTCATGGTAAAACAGGAAAACTTGAAGCTGTGTATTTACCTGTTGCACAATTTAAATTACTTCAACTTCTAACTTTAGGTCTTCTAGTAATTGGACTTCTTAACATAGGTTCCCTGTGTATGAAATGGGGAGTTTTTATATTTCCTTTTGGACTGGGATGCCAATTAACTTTTCTTCTGTTGTTTTTTTGTTTTGTTCTTATACAGATCAGGATGCCCAACCCTGTATTCTTCCTCAGCAGGTGCCATTGTCTCCTCAGAACTTCTCTGGCTCCTCCCCCACGCCCTGCCCTAGCTAATGCGAATCTCTTTAGCTCTCCGGACACTTCCCTGTCCCTTCCAGAGCCCAATGACTATTTTCTGCATGTGTTATCTCTTCTTCTAAAGAGTGTCTGATGAATACCTACTGCACACCAGCCTACTTTCACATGTTTACTGTTTGTTTTGTCTATAATCCCAATGCTTCTCAAGCTCCAAGTCTTTACAATATCCACATTTCTGCCCCCTTGTGCACTGCCCATATAAATGGTTGTACAATGCCAGTATTTGACAAAACTTGTCAGTATATAATATCTGTAAACCCACTTTCTTGTGCATCCATGTCCTTAAATAGCACCGGGTGTGGAGATGCTGCTATGCTCAGGACAGGATCATCTCCATCCTCAGTAGTGGGTGGTAAGAACAATAAATAATAGCTAGCACTCCTGAGATTACACATGATGGAGACTATTCTCTTCACATCCCTATATGAATGCCTGGAGCGGTTCCTGGGAGATCAGGGCATGGTTTTCAAAGCAGGAAGGCGAATGAACAGAGGAATTGCAGCAATACCTCAGGACACTCAGAAGGCTTTCAAAGGACTACAGTTTATAAATAAAGATGATCGTGTATACAGTACCATGGCTGCAGTACCATGGCTGCAGTACCATGGCTGCAGTATCATGGCTGCAGTACCATGGCTGCAGTATCATGGCAGCAGTACCATGGCTGCAGTACCGTGGCTGCAGTATCATGGCTGCAGTATCATGGCTGCAGTATCATGGCTGCAGTACCATGGCTGCCGTATCATGACGACAGTACCATGGCTAGATGAAACTCTAGCATTTCAGGGGAAATTACACAATTTTGAATGAGTCTGTGTGTATACAACGCCAAACCACCCAAATGAAACCTTGAGCGAATCCCGTAGGAATGTGGGCTTTGCTAGTACAGACCCTGCAAATCTCCAGTGGAGACCTGTACTATGGTTCCGCCCTGTTCTGCTGCTCATGGGTAGGTGGCACTGTAATGGGGTCTTGCTTTCACTGGTGGCTACTAACCAAGCACAAGCTAACAAACTAGGGAGTCAAACAGCTTCACTCCGTTTAAAGCAAGAAAGACAAGACTCTAGTTTAAAGTTAAGGACAATATCCTACAAGTAGAAATGGATATGCAATTAGATTTATTGTCTTCGTGGTATTTTTAAGCTCTTAATCCAAAATGGAGATCTAGAAGGAAACAAGGCTCATGAACTCCCGCAAGGCCAAGTTACTTTATTATACTATCCCTTCTCCCAGTGGCTAAGCTTCCTCGGAATAGAAAATGCAAGACTTCCTAATTACGTTCTAAGGCGCCTGTCTGCAGAGGTTTCCTATTTGCTAAGACCTTGCATGCAGAAATAGGCTGTCCGCTTGGCTCACATGTCCGGAGGCTCCAGAAGACTCTTGCTTCTGAGCCTCTTCTACGGCCACCTACGCTTCCTGCTCCCCACAGGCCTGGGCCGTGCCTTTGCAGTTATGAGATGAGAAAGGCAAATGTAGCTCTCTGCAGATGTGACCTGTCCCAGGCCAGTGCTGACCAGGAGCCCATGTTTGCTTTATGCTCTTTGTCGTTCTTGTTCCAGTGATTGATGGTAATGGATTTCTGGTGCCTCTAAGGCCCAATCTCCATGGTGCTCCACCCTGCCCTTTTTTTCCCCTTCTGGAACCATTCAGAAAACCAAGTGTGGGAGGCTTCTTGCCCAAATGCTCCAGTGGAAGAATGTGGGGGAGCCAGATGTGAGAGGGACCTCCCCTGAGTGAAGAATATGCAACCAAGAGCCCTAGCACATGTTGGGAGGGATGGCTTTCTAAGCAAACCCTGGATTTGTAGCATTGTGCTATCCCACATCCAAGTCAAAATGCCTGTCCAGATTAAACGTCAAAACTGCCCTGTTATCATCTCTGTGTTTTACTGGGTATCTTTGAAGAAGAAAGAATCCTTTGGGGGCCTAATTGATCCCAGGCCTGATACTTGGACATGGATTTCCATGACCACTTCAGAAGAAAAAAAAACCACTATTTTAAATCCAGGTATCACATAATGTTTCAACCGGTGAGCACACATTCAGAACATTGTAAGGAATGATAGGAGATGTGTAATTTGACTGTGCTAGCAGAGTTAGTTTGCCAAGACAGCGAGAACGGTGTGGCAAGAATTAATGCCCAGACATTTGCAGGACTGTCAAGTACCAACGGCTACACTGAAATTTGCCCAGACGGTGCCCAGGCTTCCTACAGAGGTCACTATGGGATCATTCAAGACCCAGAGCATGAAAACAACTTTTCAGTCCCTAACAAAATGAATCAAGTTGGTCTTTAAAAAGCTCCGACATCCTCGTGGTTTAGGTCTGCATGGCCATAAAATAGTGACTAATAAAGTGTAAGGGATATTGTGATTAATCACTGGATTTTTATATCTTTTGAAAGCCCTAAGTTAGATATTAATGAGGAAGGGTGAGAAGAAATCCTTTGGCACTGAGCCTGAGTTGTAAGCCTTTTGCACAGGCACACAGACACATGAGCACATAGGCACACAGGCACACGGGCACATGGGCACACAGGCACACGGGCACACGGGCACACGGGCACACAGGCACACGGGCACACGGGCACACGGGCCAGGCTTTTGTGTCAAGCATCTGCTGGCAATGGAGTGTGCCACTAATTTGAGGGAAATCGCAAGTGTTACATTGATTAAAGTGAGGTGTAAAATGTGTATAGTTTGCTGGCTGTTGGAAACTCCAGCTGAAGGCTCGCTCTTTCTCGATTCTCTCAAGGAACTAACACCGAGAATACCATGGCATATTCAGTCATTATCTCAGAAAAGTACAACCTAGTGCTTTGGTATATAAGTGTTCATGATTCATGCTTTTTAATTGGGAAAATGATAGTGTTAAAGGTTTATTTGTGGAGAATATGTGTGTCTGTGTACTATGAGAAACAAACATAATGGACAGTGGAAATTTACTTTGAAAACTGAATTAAATTTTTTAAAGTATCATGCTGGACTCCAGTTTTCATGGCTGAACTAATATTACAAAAGTATCTTTGACAGACAAAGTCACTCACCTCATAATATAACGGTAAGCTGCCAGTTGTGGGCTTTTTCCCCTTTTTAGCTGTAGCACCTCCAAGAAGTGTCTGTATTTCATCCATCTGCAATAAAGTTCAATTAACTTGTAATGTATGAAAGATTAAAGGGACACAAAGATCTGTGAAACTTTCTAATAATCAGTGAATTAAATTAAGCCACAAAGGAACTTAGCAAGAAGGTAGATGTAGTATTTATAACCTCTCATCAGGGTGCTGGTACCTGCACGTGTGTGTGTGTGTGCCACCTGACAGCTCTTCTCCAATACCCTAATAGCCCTCTGACTTGAGCCAGCTTGGATTCTCTATAGACATCATTTTTCAATTAGTCATGTGCCTTATTTAGTCTACTCGCTCATTATTATTATCTAACCCCGTACTGAATAATTCCTCAGAGACCTTTGCATGGTGCCTGGGATATTTACAGAAATCTTTGTCAGTGGGATGAAGTTTGAATGGACTGCATTGATGAACAGGTTAGTCCTTCCAAATGAAGCATTTTATACTGATTCTCGGGGTTTGCGTTCTTAAAGCAATCCATCATAAATAACAAAGTAGTCCAGGACATGATCACTGTTGTACATTCTAACATTTCAACCCACACATTTGCGGAAGGATGACTTTGGCTGTACTGAGGCAGAAAGGGACACGTACCTGCTGCAGAATGTCTTTCCATGACACCATACTGAAGAGTTTCCGCTGAGGGAGTTGGACGGCCAGGTTGAGGGCTTGAATGAGAAGCTCATCCTCAATTCGGTTCCCAACCACGAAGGCGATGGAGGCCTTCCAATCATTCTGTCACAAGAGCAGACAGTCAGCTGCTAAGTGTTCTTCACTGGGTAGTTTTGTGTCAAAGTCTCTCACGGAAAACCAGGACACATTTCTGGTTTTGTGTGTGTGTGTGTGTGTGTGTGTGTGTGTGTGTGTGTGTTTGTTTTTGTTTTGTTGTTGTTGTTTTTTTTTAACCAAAGGACAGTTGACCTTGAAATACATGAGAGATTTATCAAAGCAGCCACAAGGCGGCAGTATTGCATGCAACTTGACTGCAACCAGTTTTCTTAAGAAACCAGGGAAACTGGTTCAGAAGGTTTACATCCCAGTAAAATGCTGCCCTCCCTCCCCATCGCAAAGTTTGCATTTGCAATCAATATATGATTCGTATGCCACAAATTTATATTAAAAATTAGTCTCAAAACAGTAGCTAGCCATTGTTTCATTTTCTGGTCATTTCTTTAGACAGCGACAGTAAATAGTGTTAGTTTTTTTAAATAAGAAATTCAAACAATAATTGATAAATGTTGGGTGAGACTGAGAGAGTTGCTAGTGAGAACCAGCAAACACCTTCTCCTCTTACTGTCACAAGAATGTGGCTACTAATTCACAGAAGGATTTGTCCCTCCTCTAGGAAGAAGGCTAAAATATTATTCTTGGACATGCAATTTTGTCTCAAACAATTTTAAGAAACAAGTTACTAAAGACAAGGATCTCATCTGGGGATTCCTTTATTTCTGTTTATCATAATTTCTATTGGAAAAGGTAAATCCCTGGGAAACAGAGGAGGACTGTGTGCATTGCCCCTAACCCCCCCCCCCCACCTCCTGTGTTTACAAGGAGGCTGGTTTCTGTTTCTGAACAGAAACAGTCTCAAGGAGGAGGTAGGACCAGCATCCATGACAAAGACACTACGGAAAAAAAGATGAAAATAAGGGAAGGTACCCCAGCCACAAGACCCCACTAGGCCTCAGTGTCTTCTTGTACAAAATGAAAGAGCTGGGCATGACTGGGCATTGACAGCTCTCAACCTGTGGGGTGCAACCCCTTTTGAGGTCAAGTGACCCTTTCCCAGGGCTTACCCAAGAGCATCAGAAAACACAGATATTTTCATCACAAGTCATAAGAGTAGCAAAATTACAGTTATGAAGTAGCAATGAAAGTAATTTTATGGTTGGGGGTCACCACAGCATGAGGAGCTGTATTAAGGGTCACAGCATCATTAGGAAGGTTAAGACCCACTTGCTGTAGCTACCTCTAGAGGCCTCACCTCAGTGGAGTAAATCCTACTCTTGGCAGCTGCCAAAAGACTAGAAATCTTTGTGCAGTTTTATGGTTGTTGTTGTTGTTGTTATGTGATGTGTAATGTGTAATTTTTGTGGCTCTTTCATACTCTGCTCTGTTCATATTCAGGTGGCTGTCAGAGCAGAACCCAGGTGGGGCACAGGGTCCATTCTTTCTTGCCATCTAATAGGAGCCGTCTGCAGTGTTACTGTCTGCAGTGTTTCTCCATGGGAACTTGCTATATAGCAAGATCCACCCAGTGTCCCGCGTGGGAACATAACCGCATATGGACGTGCTACACATTTACTTACAATGTACTAGGTTTGCATTCGTGTAGGTAGGCATGCCTTTGTTTTAAACTCTGGTATTAAATTTAAAACAATCTTTTTGGATGAAAAAAATTATATATATGAATAGAGAGTAATATTTTTAAATTTTCCGATTCTAAAACGTAAGTATGATATTTTAACAAATTGTTTAGAAAAGAATTGTCTTGTCACAAACTGACCTTCCTTGCATCTTGCTTATCCCTCCCGTCAAAGCCGAATCTATACAGAGAGCTGAAGGAGGAAAGTCTCTTCTCTTCTCACAGAAAAGCATTCATCGCTCCTGGGTGGGCGACGGCGTGTAAAGTTTCAGCAACGAAAACCGCTCCCCACTCCCTTCTTCTCACTGCAGGGTCCTTTGCCAGTATTTGAAATCTAATGGCTACAAAGGTTTGTCTCTCAGCTCTTGTAAAGACAATTCCAGAAGAGGGTGCTGTAGCCCATCGCCTACCTACCCATGAGGATCCCGTGTCAAAGGCAGATGCTGACCATTCCAGACAAGAAGAAAGAGGGCAAGGGAGGAAGGAACTGACGATGGCTGTGGATCTGCCATGTGCCGGGCACATGTCACACCACGGAACCCAAGGGAACTCGGTGAAGTAGGCACACCGCACACCGCCATACTTTAGACGGAAACCCGGGTCCAGGAGCTCAACACCTTGATCAAGATAATTTTGGCAGAAAACCATCTCGGGATTATACTGAAAGCTGACAAATGTGATTGTTTCGGGACAGTTCTGAGAGCAAGTCACTAGTGTCAGGGTGACATTACCAATATGTTACTAATTGGTGAAGATTTACGGTACTTGTAAAAGTATATGGTGCCTTCAGAAATGACTTAGAGTCAACCCTTAAAACACTGTAAACTCACATTTTAGAAAATGATATTTTACAGAGGCTGAGAGGGGAAGGGATCCTCCATGTTTTCCTTGTCAGAAGCTTTGTGCTCTGGGCTTTAAAAACAAACGAGTTCTGTTCTGTTTTGTTTGTTTCAATACATAGTCCTACATGTTGAAACTCGAGGTTTCCCTGATGTCACATTGAGAGAGTTCATCTAAGCTAGAGCAGGGACACTCTCCCCATTTGAGAGGGTCTGAGAAGTCTTCCCATGGCCCTGTTTCCACCCACACTGGGCCTTAAAAAGCTGCCTCCACCTTGGGTCTGTCCTGTGAAGCAGGATCCATGAAGGATGTTCTCAGAGCTACAGTTTCATGTCTCATCAGATGGGAACATGAGCTGGAGGCCTGTCCAGGTGCCGAGGGTGCCTGCAGTGAGGGCTGCACAAGCCCCTGCCTGCAGCAGGGGGCAGCGGGCTGCTGGGAGGGGCACCCAGCTGGAGGGAGAGTGGAGGCCTCCTAAATACAGGAGCTCAAAAATCTACTTCTGGATCTTTCTGTTAGCATTTCAGGAAAACTACAGGTTCCAAATCTCTACCAACAACAACTGCTTTAAAAATAGGGCATTGTTTTAGAAAAAAAAGGGACACCAACATGATTTGGTAAAATATTGTTAAAAACAAAACAAAACACGAAACTCTCCACTCAAATCCCACTTCAACATACAGTTAAACAGAGTCCTTAGAGTTAACTTCCCAAGGAAGTCAGAGAAATATGATACGATAAGAACAAATGCTGACCTCCAGAGAGGGAGGCGGCGGTGCCATATCACAGCCACGAGGACACACTTGTGAGGACGGTAGTATTCCTACCCGTAGGTAGGCTCCGGACAGTTCAGGAAGCTTGAGTGTACTTAACAGGAGCTGAGAAATGAAAACTGTCCCCTTTAGGAAACACAGTGGCTGTATGTATTCAGTGGGGAGGGAGGAGGCACTTTTTCTTCTTCTGGCATACCCCAACACCTTGACAATGAAGGTGGCTCTCTGCTAACTAGAGATGTATATGACACAGACAAAGCTGTGTGATTGATAAAGTTGGTCAAAGGTGGAACGAAACCATGTATGAACACAATCCATTACCTTCTATTTGCTTAACCAGTCTTACCTAATTTGAAGCCCGGCAGGAGGGCGTCTTAACCCAAACACTTACATGAAGTCTCCTAAGGCAAGAAAGCATTCAGTACATGCAGGGAGCCCAGCCAGCTCACGAAGTCTCAGGTCTCACAGACATGGGGTAGATTTAGAACTATTTTTCTTTCTTATATTAAAAATTCTCCAAATTTCACTAGGCATTCCATATTCTAATGTGATTATAACAACTCTCACTAGCTAGTGAGACACAGCCTCTGGACAATGCGGCTGTGATTTCTTCTCTCCCTTAGCAGGAGCAGTCAGCTGACGCGAGGAAGGCTGCCTTGGTGGTGGCCTTCTATAGCACTTTCTGGGAGGAAGTCTCCGTGGGCCTCTACCCAGAACTGGCCTGAGAACCTTCATTAGAAAAGGACATATAAGAGTCATAAGTAAAATCCATGCAACATAGAGGAAGCTGGGGTTTGCTGAGAGTCATTTAATACAAAGGACCAATGCTCAGCTGGAAGGAAACCTTTCTGTCTTATAGATTTACCACCTACCACCGAATGGACAGGGTTCCTGAACGTCTTTCTCATGATAGGTTTTTTTTCTTTCAAAAGAAGACTTGGCTCTCTCTCCATCAGTGGAGGAGTGTTAGTGTGGGCTTTTGGCCAGGAGAAGAAATATTTTCTTTACCTCAAACTGGCTGCTATGGTTGTATCTGTTAAGAAGGAATTTTTTAACTGTAAACTAAGTTGAAAGTTGAGGTTCAATAATGGACATGCCATATAATAAACAAGTACAATATTAATGACCATGACATGATTTTACCTGACTCTCATTATTAGGCAGGTATTTATCATAGACCCTCCTCTAATTACATAGCCTTCCTCATAAAACTCAGTTTGATATATTAGTGTATACTGCAATGAGGGATCCTTATTTAGGAATCAGACCATTTGGCTGTCATATTTTCACAATAGAAAATAGACAGAAATTAGGCCTCATATACTAGGCCCTTGCAGTGCCTGCCGTGAGCAGGAAATAGAGTCAGACTCTATGCAAAGGCATGGGGATGCATTTGGACACTCTGAGGACTCTGACTCTTGGCATCATAAAGTGTGAGAAAGTGGCACACCAGGTATCTGTGGGCTATACATCTGCAGTCCTTCAGTCGCTGAGAGCAGAGCACATCTGATCTGACCTGGCCTGAGTCCTCCCAGGGCTCAGTTACAAGGATTTGGGATCTGGTGACACGTGTTTCCTGAGAGTGACTCAGGTGAGCACCTGAGGCAGGAGGAAGCAGGCTGCTCAGGACACACCAGCCAGGGGCACTGACTACAAAGCCAGTGCTTCCCTCTTCCCTCCCTGCTCTTTCCCATCACTCATCAACATGATGTCCTGGCTCCTCCTTCCTCGCCTGCTACAGAGAGGCCACAGGTGCTGTGAATTGCAATTCTATAAGCTTTAGTCATTGCGGAAGAATGTGAAGGTGCCGCATGGGGAGAGAGGCCATGTCCCATGGAATCAGTTCACCACACTGCCCAGGCCCACGATTGAGTAGAGAGCCGCCTCATGGCCTAACCCTGTCCTGGCAGCAGTAGCACTTCCCACTCATGTGAGTCTACCATCTCTTCAGGGCTACATGGGAGCCAATGGACACCACTCTCTTCAGCAATGTCCAGCTTCAGGGAGTTTGTGCCTGCCACAGAGGTAGTGTTGTATTAATTAGTGACTGCTACATACCAGAGGGTTCTACCTGGAAACAGGCTGTTAGTCATTTCCCAGCAGCACCCTGGGATGAGCTGAATGTGTAAGACTGACTGAGAGGACGCCTGTCTCTTGTACTGAAGAGACCATGGCTAGCTCTTGAGAAAGCACTGAGAGGACAAAGGAGTTTTATTACCATGACTCACCTACAGCCCCTCCCAAAGCGGCCTGCAGCTCGGCAGGATGGATTGCTAAGGATATATTTGCTGATGTCAGACCAGGTATGACCCAATCTTACGTATTCTAAGTAGAGGGCAAGCTATATACAGAGGAACCCCTGTGAGAGAAGCTGGGGTGACCCGCTCTGTGGCTCCCCTTCCCTCCGGTCCACCTCTGTTTCTCTCTCTCTCTCTCTCTCTCTCTCTCTCTCACACACACACACACACACACACACACACACACACACACATTATCTAGAATACTGAAGATATGCTCATTTGGAGAGTTCTGGGAGAGAACTTTAGACTGTGGCAGGAGGTGCCTTTCTGTCCATTTGAATATTGTATAAACTCTCAGAAATACTAAACAACATCAACCACAACCACAACCACAACACCACACAACATAACATAACACAACACAATGCACTGCAGATAACTGAGGCAGTTTCAAGCTGTGGATGTGTGGGTACTTGGTTTCATCAGGAGGCAGCAAGCTCTCAGACAACCACGCTGGCCAAGTGTCCCCTGGAGAACTTCTCACTAGAAGTGAGATCTGCTTCCATGCTTCAAAAGTGCACATGGGTCCGTTGTTTGCAGGGGGAACAGCACATAGTAAGCTGGCTAATTTTTGTGGCTCTAGATATAAAACACAGATGTCCATTCAGGGCTAGCTCTTAAGAACAAAAGGAAAGAGAGTGAAGTTTCTGGCCCGGGGCTGAATTCTGGCTCCACCACGCCTTCAAGGTGTAATAAAGTTTACCACCTATTAGGCTCGGGGTCTTAAGGGTTGATTTGCTAATTACATAAGTAAATAAACCCCATGCCTCTATTGCTGGGACCACTTTATTTTTCTTTAGGGTACCCACATATTAAAAAGGATTCCCAGAATTCCTGGATTCGTTCAGAGGGTGCCTTGCTAACAGTGGTCTTTTCTGCAATGGAAAAGGTTCTAGGACATACCATTTAGACTGCTTCATACGCATCCCACACACTTACCATCTGACAGCTTTCCATAAATGTTTCTTGAACTCAGTGGCCAAAACCACACACTAAAGAGAACTTTTACACATGCTTGGTACGGGAAGGCTGGCCGAGTGTGTGCTGTCCTAGCAGCTGCTCTTGGCACTGTGGAGTGAGCTCGGCTTCTGAGACACTGAGACATGAGTTAGAGAGAGAGCGAGCCCCTTTGATGTCTCAACAGAGTTGTGAATGTCTGATTCTCAGCGATGAGAACTCGGCAGCCTACAAATAGCTGTACTGTGGGTGCGCTCGGTGGCTGGCTGGCTTCTCTCGTCTTCATAAATGTTAAACATGATCTCTAAAATGAGTGAAGTGCCGCCGGAAGGGCGGGGCGCATTGCTCAGTGGTCTCTGATTCTGCCTTGCAGTCTTTCACCCAAATGGCCTTGTGCTGATCTTTAAGGCTTTTTTTCCTCATTACGGAAAAAAAAAAGTAGACAATAATGCAGCCTTCAAAGGAAGGTGCTGGGCTCTGATGGACAAATAATATAGCAACATTTTGTACATTGTCGAGTACTGTACAGAAGGATCTGATCAGTATCTACATGGGAAGTAGTTGGATTCCCAAAGAAAGTTCTGCAAACCTGGCCTAGAGGAGATGCTTGCTTCTGTGAGTCTAACTTTGGGCACATCCTTAGGATCTTCTTTAGATGATTCAGCCTCTGGCTTAGGCTGGTTGGTTGTTGTTGTGTTTGCTGTTTTGTTAGGATTTTTGTGTTGTTGTTTTGTTTCATTTTTCAGAGTCCTTGGTGCATCCCAGCAATCTAGCACATGAGCCTGATTCAGTTTTGCTCCATGCATCAGAGAGCTTTAAGGCAGCTATTAAAACACCACATGGAAAAGCTTTGCAGGGAATTCTACTCTGCAGAGAAACCACAGAAACCACGACACACCTTAACTCTCTCCCCGCCCCCACCAGTTGGCTACAATTACAGCTCCATTATGCTGGAGCTCCCCAACCAGCTTTATGGCTTGGAGCAAAATCTGAGGTCCAAAGTGAGCTTCAGAACATAAAAAGTAAGGCAGGCTCAGAAAAAGAAACAAGTTTCTTTGACTTTTCAAACAACAAATATTACATATCAGAGACATTCTTCTACCAGAGGAGACTGGGGAGGGCCAAACAGAGTCCTACTAATTGCTCCACAAATGTAAAATTGGAATCAGGGACTCACCCAGAGAAAGGAAGGGCTCCCTTTTCATCAGCACACATTGACAGTGATGCTCTTTCATCAACCCCTTCCTCGGGCCCCGGGCCTCCTCCTCCTTTCCTCAGATCCCCTCAAGACTGAGTCACTACCTTCCATGTGAAACTTCTGACAGATTCCCAAGATGCAACTGTATCCGGTGTAGCTCTTTCCTCCCCATGTCCGGCCTCCCACCTCATCTGAAATGTTGCCTATCCACTAAGCTTTGTATCGTATTCTTGCCTTTACACAAGGCTTACCCAGAGGAAGCAAAACAATACTGTTCTCCTTGCTGAGCTGTGTTGGTTGTCCTTGTAGCTGTTAATTAGTTAATGGTCATGGAAACTCAATGTTCTTGCAGTTAGTGCAAGGGTCTCCCCCACACCCCCCAGCATGTGATTTTGCTACAAGAACACTGATCATGGCTAATTCCTCTATCTGTCTGAATGGGGACACAATACCCCAGGTTACTTCTGACAAACCCAAGGGTCCAAGACTACTCTGGTCACAAAGTCTATCCTACTATATCCAATTCAATGAAATCTCCAACGGATGACAATATTTTGAAGACAAAACTGCTGTCTCTACTGTTTTGTGAGCAGGACAGAAATGCTTTGCCTACTTCTGCATTGTTTGTAGATCCAAAAATATAGGTCTCCAGATTGCAATGTGAGGCTGAAGGGCTAAGGGCAGTTCCAGAATGTCTGGAATGTTGAATTTTTATCGCAGAAATGGGACAGATGGGGTGTCTGTAACTTCCCTATGGGTATATAAGAAAATGTATGGGCTCTTGGTCCTGAGAAGGCTTGATGCCCCAGTATAGGGGAAGGCCAGGACAAGGAAGCAGGAGTGGGTGGGTTGGTGAGCAGGGAGGGGGAGGGATGGGATAGGGTGTCTTCAGAAGGGAAACCAGGAAAGGGGATAACATTTGAAATGTAAATAAAGAAAATATCTAATAAAATAAAAAAAAAAAAGAAAATGTATGGGGACCTATCTTGGGCAACAACAAGAGGATACTGAGGTCACTGAGTTGGCTTCATGCCTCAATTCAACAAAAATTGCGTTAACCGTTTAGTTCAACAAGCCCTTACTAAATGCCACTGGAGAATACACAAACAGAACTAAAGCAAGAAATGGCTTTATCAGCATAGGGGTGGGTTAGCCTAACCCCTTGTTTGACCAGCTTATCAGGGGAGATAGGCTGCTGAGTTCTTCCTAGCTGTTCTAGGTAGCCATCCTGACTTCTCCAGCTGCGTGGGATCCAGGGTTTGAAGAGGCAATCAACAGGCAGAGTTTTTTTTTTTTTTTTTTTTTTTAAGTGGGGAAACTGGGGCAAGACCCTAAATTGATAGTCCAGGTCAAAACCAGACTGAGGCAAGACTCTAAATTGACAGTCAAGGTCAAAATCAAGGTCAATCAATCTTGGTGGGAGGGCAGCCCCTCCCACCAATCTCAGTGGTGGTTGGCAGGATATGTGGGTGCCTAATGAAATCCTTAAGCCCTCTCTTCCAAGAGTGCTTGAGAGTTTTTTCTGGGTTCAGCTCTACTTTCCTTTTTAAGAACTCTTCTAGAAGACAGATTAAAAGAAGCAGAGACTAGCAGGATGCAAGGCCGGTTAAAGGTGGAGGAGTGGGAGACACACACACACACACACACACACACACACACACACACACACGCAGAGCACTCAGGTCATCAGGGCCTTAGCAGGAGCAGTTCCAACCACTGGAACTGCTTCTGGCTCATTCTCCTATCCTCACACCCGTATAACTCACACATCTCCTTTACAACACGAGCCTCATTTATAGCCCACATAACAAAGCAGACCCAGTCAATGATCATGATAAATCTCAAGCCTGAGATCTGCTTACGGTTGTTAATTTTCTCCAGTTACACAGGTACATGGTCTCCATTTATTGGCTATATCAGGGTAGTAACTCATAATAATTATTCCTTTCCTATTGGTTCCCTAACAGAGCTCTTACAATAGCTCTTTCAAGGGTGTAATAGAAAGAACACTGGACAGAGTCCTGGAAACCTGTGACTGTTAGCCCTGATTCCAGCCATAGGGTTTTGGAAAAAATAGTCCAATATTCACAACCTGAACTATGAGAAATAATAATGCTTTCATCAGAGTCATTTGTTCATTCATTCATTCGTTCATTCATTCATTCATTCATTCATTGATTCAACTAAGACCCATTGAGGAATGATCGACTCTGAAAAAGGCTTTGAAATAGAGTGGGTAACCTAAGACACCAAACCTCATTCAGACACAGCCTCTGGAGGGTGAAAAGTTGCTCTATGTCCAAACATTCCATACCTAGAAATCAATGTATGATGCTTCCATATTGGTTATTACATCACTCATGATAACTCATTCATTCATACTATTTGCTAGGAGGGCACTTATGCTGCTTGATCTTAGAAATGAAAGATGTAAAAATAATCACACAAAACAAAGCTATACACAAACTGATGGAGTGAATTCATACATACATACATACATATATATGTATATATGAAGATATGTATTTATGTATATATGTATACATATGTATGTATGTGTACATGTACACACACACACACACACACACACACACACACGCCTATTTGTATAGAACTCGAAACAATGCCAAATAAAATCCAACAGCAGAACTGGTTTGTATCATGTGAGAGTACCTGTGCCCCAGTTCACCTTTTCACCCTCTATGTCCTCTCTGTCTAGGACAGCACCTCTAGCTTAGGGGTCTCAGAGTAACTATTACTCATTAGTAGAATCATATCGTGAGCGATGCAGGCTTTTATTTGGGGTCTACACAAGTAGATGCAGGCTGAGACGATATGCACTGGACTCTGCTGTCTTTAGTTACAGTTGCCTGCAAGAACATGGGTAGGTGGTTACCTACTGAAGCATGGCTAACAGTGGTTACACCGCTAAAGAAGGCAGTACCCCTTCTTCCAGCACCATTAACTGTCATCAGTCTCTCATGGAGGGGGAGAGGCTCAAAACCCTTTCCCTCTTCCGTGAAAAAAAAATGTTGCCAGGCTCAGTCTTGTGCAAGTAGCTGAAGCTGCAGTGAGCTCACGAGGGTGGCAGCCCCCCCTGCCCCCACCCCGTTGTGTTCAGATGCACTAGTTACAGAGCTCCACCCAACCTCAGGCTCTTGGCATCTCTCTGCCTCCCTGAGCCTTGGCTGCCAAGAGGGGTAGTAGGTGTGTCCTGCTGACTGCCAAGCACAGCACAGTCACCTTTTCTCTGCATTCGGAACAGTTGCTACACTGTACTTCTCACTTAGTGTGAAGACTTCTACTCTCATATTCCCCCATCTTCTCCAAATCAACCTGCCTACAATGGACTCCTTTACTTATTGCCTACAAGCAGCACAATACAAATGTCCCTCATCACAAAGAGTAAAAACCATGCAGTTGATTCTACTAACTTAGTTTCTCAAATTTCTATGTCTTCTAGTCATCACAGCTTCTGATCCTGCCCCCCCCCCACCAAGTTCTACTGGGTGTGTGGCCAATGGCTTCTTTCCGCATTGACACTGCACCTTCCCCTTTACTTTATTATTCGTATGCATTTTAATGAAAATCAAATTATATCATTCTTGCCCTTTCTTTTCTTCCCTCCAGGCCCTCCTGAATGTTTCCTCAGATCTTTGCCTGGCGCAGCCCAGTCTCTCTCTCCAGTGTGCTCCCCTTTTAGGTGAAATACGCGCTACAATTGTGATTCTTCGCCTGAGCACTCTAGTCCACTGTGGCCACCCCTGCCTCTGAAGCAGTTGCCAGTTCCTCCCCAGCAATGTATCACTTACATTGTGCTCAGCACCTTAGTGAGTGTGTGTCTGAAAGCTTAGAGTGCATGAGGATCATGCTTGCCAAAGCACGGATCATCTGAATTGTATGCCCTGTCTTAACTCAGTGAGTCTAGGATTCAGACTGAGAACTTGTACTTGCCAAATATGTCCCTGAGTGAACGTGGTGCTTCTAGACTGGGGATCAGCCTTTTAGAACCACTTGTACCTTTTTCTTTTTTCATATGTAATGTCTGGGTGCCAGGAATTCTCCATTGCTCTTCTCCCCACTGACTGTCCCTTTCCACATATCCAAGTAGTTAATAGAGCATTAATTTAAAAGGAGAGAAATAATGTTTCCAATTGGGCTTAATTACTTGATGAAACTGTGTCAAATTTCTATATTTTGGAGTGCAGGCCAAGAAGTCTTTCCTATTGGATTAATTTAAAACAGTATGTCAAGTACAGTTACCCACTATGTCAAACAAAATTGACTTCTAGCTGCTTGTTCATTCTGATGAAATCTTTCACTGACCATGTAAACTCAGATGATTTTAAAGACCTTTTTCTGGTGGCTGGATTGTAAAACAGAGAGGAAACTTTTATCATCCTTGCTTTTGTGGGAAGAATTATGAGGAAATGCAAGCCCAAGTAGAGAGGAAGATGGCTCAAAAGGAAAAGGAGAAACACGAAGAGAAACATAGGGAAATGGCCCAGAAAGCCAGAGAAAGGAGAGCTGGGATCAAAACCCATGTGGAAAAAGAGGATGGAGAGGCCCGTGAAAGAGATGAAATCTGTCATGACAGATGAAAAGAGAGGCAACACGGATGGAACCTTGCCAGGGCAGCTCCTGATAAGAGGTCAGCAATACAGAGGAATGAAAATCGAGATATCAGCAAAGTCATTGCTCTTGGTGTGCCCAATCCTCGAACTTCCAATGAAGTTCAGTATGACCAAAGGCTCTTCAACCAATCCAAGGGCATGGACAGTGGATTTGCAGGTGGAGAAGATGAAATTTAAAATGTTTATGAGCGGGCCTGGGAAGTTGGGAAAGCTAGGGCTCAGAATATCTACAGGCCCAGTAAAAATCTGGACAAAGACATGTATGGTGATGATCTTGAAACCAAGATAAAGACCAATAGATTTGTTCCTGATAAGGCATTTTCTGGCTCAGACCAGAGACAGAGAGCCCGAGAAGGACCAGTTCAATTTGAGGAGGATCCTTTTGGTTTGGACAAGATTTTGGAAGAAGCAAAACTGCACCATGCCTCTAAAAGACCCTCACATGGCAGTCACACCAGGGAACATGAGCCCGAAGGCAAGAAGCAGAGGAAGAAGTAGAAGGGCCTCTTAGAACTGATCTGAAGCAGAGGACTTCCTGGCATGGCCTCAGTGAGGACAGATGTACCTAACCCTCAAGACACTTGAAACCCTACAGAGTGAGGACATCCTCTTGAAGCAGGGGAAGAAGGATAGAATGAGAAACTGTCAGAGGGGGGGGACCTGGAGGGGAATAAAGACTGTTAAAAAAAAAGAAATTCAGATTCTTCATCCACCTGCTCAGATTACACCTCCATGCCTTATTTTTTAAAAAAATACTCTTAAAAGTTCTTGGCTATAATTATAATTTTATCATTTATTAAATATTAAAGCAAATTTGCATATTAATAAGATGTACATCCTTATCTTTGTATATAAAGAAAGATATACTTATGTTTATATATAAATCATGGCTGAGTAATTCATATAGAATATCGTCAATGTCTGATATTTGATCAATTTTGCACTTTATGATTTTCAATATTAAGGATGCCATTTTCCATAAATGGAAAAAATACATTTAGAGTCATTTCAGAAATTGATGGAAATTCTGTTTCATATAACAGGCCAAAATTTATAACATTTTAGTAATGAAACTCAAATCAGCAATGCTACAACTACTTCATAATTAAACATTCTAATACAATAAAAAAAAGATTATAAGAATGACCAGAATTGGAAATGACGCTGATAGATAGTCAAGAAAAGTAATGTTGCCAAAGGAGCTGGGGCAGACTTTGAGTGACACTGTCCTTGAAGAGGTGAAGGGAACTCTACAGGGGGACATGAATGTATGTGCTCAGCTGACTGACGCTCACATTAACTGGTCAACAGTCAGGCTCCACCTCGCACTTGGCTTTCACGTCATCAAAAATTCAAAAACAGGGTTGAAATATCTAGTCTCTCATATGACAACCATTGTCAACTTCTTTTCCACTAATCCTTTCTTACGGTAATGCCAAATTCATAAGATGTGCATGACAAGTAAGATAGTAAGTAGATTTAATATTTTGTTTTTATAGTGGCAATAATAAGTATAAAGAAATGTGTTCATGTTCATGTTCGGTATGATTGTCTACCTGACAGGATTTAGAATCACCTAGAAGACAAACTCTGGGCATGCCTGTGAGACTGTTTCCAGAGAGGTGTAACTGAGGTGGGAAGATTCCCTCTGAATGCTGGTAACACCATTCTATAGGCTGGGGTCCCAGACTGAATGAAAAGGGGACCTCCAGCTGGGCACTGGCCTTCTTCTCTGCTTCCTGACTTTGAAGTGATAAGACTAGTGGACTCACGTTTCTGTCAGTCGTTTCTGTCAGACAGGACAACCAAAGGGGATCCATTGCCATGCCTCCCCCACTCTCAAATGCTTGAGGCAAAAAAAGCTCTCTGTCATTAAACTGCCTTCATTGGGTAATTTGTCACAGGCATGTGAAATGTGGCAGATGAAGCAGCATCTGAAATAGGTGACAGGAATGGAGGAATAGGTCAATTCAATATTACGAAACTGAATGAGTACAGTCATGAGTTTTGGAAGTGCTTTTCTGTTCAATATATACTGAGTGAGAAATGTCTATATTGCCTGGGCCACCCCAGGTCATACATTATAATTATATTTAACAGAAAATGAATAAGAAAAACACTCAAAGGGGACGGCGAGTGTTGAAGATGAGGAAAACCAGGAAACAAAATTTATCTAGACATTTAGAAAGTATTTTATATGTTTCCCTACCAAAATATTGAGTTACCATGGAAGTAGAAGAAAGATTTGTCATGGTGAATATCTGGCTTGGAAACAAAGGTGAGGTTAAATGGGGCATTCTCTGCGTGGAGACATGTTAACAGAAGGGAATTCTGGGAATGGGCCTTGGATGATGGAACTTATTAAGTGCCACAAAGGATATGAAAATGGACTACATAGTGAGGTCTAAAGTTATGTGAAATTATTTTCTTTGCCACTGTGTCTCACTGATTTCATTTTACAGATGGAAAGTCCAGTGGGGAGACTTGACCAAGGAGACACATGGCAGACAGGATCCAACTGACAGATGAAGGCTCCTCCTTCTCTACCTTGCTTTTGCTATCAGCTGTGATGAGAAGATGGTGCTAAGGGAATGGGTGAGGAAGCTAAGAAGGTATCCTGAATCTCTGAGAAATCAGATATGTCCATGAGATTCATGAGACTGGTAAGTGAATTCACCGAGGAAGAAAATACATCCCAAATTGTAGCTTCCAGTGTGGAGGTTATACTATCTCAGCAAATACATTTCCATGAGATAACTTCCTGCTGCCATAAGAGGCCTGTACTACAGCCTTGGGCAACATATGTATTTACCATGTACAAAGAGAGGTGAGCAGGAAGTAGAAATCAGACATCCCCCACATATAAAGCTGGGTTCAGTTTTAGACACAAGCAAAGGGGTAGAGCATTTGGCAAGAGCCATAGAGTGAAGAAAGGGGAAAAAGTTGGGGAGCTACTAAAACGATGTTAGGACAGAGATGGGGTAAACATTCTGATAAGAGTGATGGAGGGTTGGGAAGATAGCTCAACACTTGTAAGGGTATTTACTGCCATGCCTGATGATGTGAGTTCAGTCCGAAGGACCTACATGGTACAAGGAGAGGACCTGTGTTGTCCTCTGACCTCTGTGTATGCCCAAACATCCCATATAGTAACTAAATAAATAATGGTAGAATTAAATTTACCAGATGACTCACAACCTCATAAATTACCAATAAGAATAGATTGGTGCAATTCCTTCAGACATCTGCAAGGTAGTAGTTACTAAAGTTAAACATAGGCTTGTCCTACACTGTAGTATTTCTAGACTTGAACATCTGTTCCAGGGGAACGAGTGCATATAGTCAAAGAGATGCTTGTACGTATATATATACAACCCCATCCCTCAGAGATTAGCCAAGGGCCATATGAAGAGAATGTATGGGAAAAGCTAGAGAGCATTTATATAATGAATGAAAAAGAAAACACTAGTTACTGATGCAGAAACATGCACAAATCTCATAGACCTTGTGTTGAACAAAAGCGCACATCTAGAGGAGTGCTGGGGCTGCCTCTGAGTGAGCTCGAGGTGGAAAACAGCAGAATAAGAACAAATAGGCTTTACCCAAGGAAAGAATCTGAAGAAGAGTTTCAAAGACCTGCTAAGACATGAAAGGATGCTGTGAAGTAAGATGGGAGAAAAAGGACACAGGAGGAAAAACAGTGAGCCCAATGTGGTTTCAGCTTTGCAGCTCCCTGACCTAGAGAGGTAAAGTTGAAGTGACTACTAAATGAAGGCCGGACAGAAGGTGCTAGTTCTGCCCCTAGGGCAATCCCATAGCTTCTGTGAGCCTCAAATTCTGCTGCAGGTTTTGGTGAGACAGTGATTCCTCTAGTAGTTGGGAGGGCAGGGGTTAGAAATATTTTCAGACTTAGGAAGTGGCTTTACTGGGGAAATTGTCTCACTGAAAGATGAGACTCTTTTTCTTAAACTATGTGATCTGGGGGTGGGGGGTGGCCAGGTGCCAGCTTGAGAGAGAATCTATTGTTAAAAACTGAGCTACCTTGGGGGCCTGAGATCAGGGAAAATCCATAGGTCAATGAAACAGTTGGGCTTGCCTCAGCTCCTGAGTGGGAGAATGCCCAAGAGGCAGCTGTGGAGAGAGAAAAGGATGAACATTGATGAGCTGAAGGGAGATGGTGGCAGAGGGCTGAGATAGGCTGGTGTCATGTTATGGCTAGGAACAAACTACATCAACTTGTAATTACCCTATAGGGTGTGTGTGTGTGTGTGTGTGTGTGTGTGTGTGTGTGTGTGTGTGTGAGAGAGAGAGAGAGAGAGAGAGAGAGAGACAGAGACAGAGAGAGAGACAGAGAGAGACAAAGAGACAGAGAAAGAGACAGAGACAGAGAAAGAGAGGCAGAGAAAGACAGAGAGAATGTGTGTGTGTGTGTGTGTGTGTGTGTGTGTGTGTGTGTGTATGTGTGGGTGCATGTGTATATGAGTGTGCATGTATGTGTGCATGCCTATGTGCATGTGTCTGTGTGGTGTGCATGTGTGTGTTTGGAGTGTGCATGTGTGTGTCTGTGTGTGTCTATGTGTGTGCATGCATGTATATGTGAAAGCCAGAGATAAACCTTGGGCGCAGTTCTCAGGAGTTATTAGCCTCGCTTTTTAAAGAGAGTGTCTTTCATTGGGACTTGGGGATTGCCAACTTGGTTGGCTAACTGTCTAGTTAGGGATCTCGAGGGATCCTCTGGCTCTTTATGTGGGTGCTCAGCACTGAAGTCAGGTCTTTCTGCTGCTGTGGAAAGCATCTGATGGACTGATGATCTTACCAGTGTCTACCCTCCAGTTGATAGACTGGCAGGCAGGATTGAATTCTGGAGCCACGTAGTGTCATTCACTACTATAAATCCAGCAATCCAGAATTACCAGGGGTATATATGTTACCTATAGTTGAATCTCTTTAGCATGAAATCAGGTCTTCCACTGGCACACACCTCAGTGCTATGGCTGCTGTCCACACTCCAATGTAGTTGGGGGACACTTCTCTAGCTAAGACAGCCATCCCAGAGGGTATGATCTGGGGTCTCAACAATTGAGAGAATCTGCTCAGTCCCAGACTGCAAAGCTAAATGTGGCCATCACAGGCTCCAGGAACACAAAGAAGAAAAGGTATGGTCAAGAGAGCATTGAGGTGCTTGTCTCATACAGAATCAACAGTAGAAACCATAGGAAAAAGGAGTCCACAGTATAACTCACCCTGTCCCCGTCCACATGCCTGGTAATACTAGTTTTCAAGGACACAGAAAGATGTTTATCTACGTTTTAAATTATGTGTGTGTGTGTGTGTGTGTGTGTGTGTGTATATATAAGCTTCTTTTGCTTGCTGTCAGATAATACCCATCAAAAGACAACTTAGGGGAAACAGGTTATTTAATCTAATTTCAGGTCTCAGTTTATCACTGTGAAGGAGTCAATGTAGGAGCTTCAAAAAACTAGTCATATCACATCTATAGTCAGAGCAGAGAGCAACCAGTACATATGTGCTTGCTTTCTTGCTTGCTTGGAGTCAATTATATTTCTCCATTCATATGGCTCAGGACCTTTGCCTAGGGAATGGTGCCACCCACAGTGGAATTGGTCTTCCTACATCAGTTAACTTAATTACAAAAATCCCAACAAGGTTGTCCTCAGGCCAACTCAACATTGACAACCTCACTGAGACTCTCTTCCTAGATTTTAGGTGTGTCTAGTTGACAATTAAAGCTATTTATTGCAGATATTTACCAGACTATTTTGCTTTATTGTATGTAAAAAAAAACCCCAAATGTTACATTATATTCTTCACACATTTACCTAATTTTGTTTATATTTTTTATTTTTGAGCAATATTTTTAATCTTAGCTTCTTTTTATCTATTTTACTTTGTTTCCTTCTTACTACAAATTATATTTGATTAAACTTACTGACTTTAAAATATTTTGTTATGTTTTAATTTGTTTATTAATTAAGTTATTTACTTTACATCTGATCTCAGTCTCCCCTTCCTCTTTTCCCCTAAGAACCTCCTTCTCATTTCTCCTCCACCATCCATTCCTCCTCCCTTTCTCCTCAGAGAAGAGAAGGCCTCCAGTGATGGTTTGTATATGCTTTTCTCGGAGAGTGGCACTATTAGGAGGTGCAGCTTTGCTGGAATAGGTGTGTCACTGTGAGCATGGGTTCTAATACCTTCATCTTAGCTGCCTAGAAGTCAGTCTTCTCCTGTTTGCCTTCGGAACAAGATGTAGAACTCTCAGCTCCTCCTACACCATGCCTGTCTGGATGTTGCTTGCTCCTGCCTTGATGATAATGGACTGAACCTCTGAACTTGTAAGCCAGCCACAATTAAATGTTGTCATTGTAAGAGTTGGTCATGGTGTCTGCTTATAGCAATAAAACCCCAACTAAGATACCTCCCATGGATATCAATCCGCCTTGGCATATCAAGTTGCAGTAAGATTAGGTGCATCTTCTATTGAGGCTAGACAAGGCAGCCCAGTAAAGGAAATGGATACTAAAGCAGGCAGTGTAGTCAGACAGCCCCTGCTCCTGCATTAAGAGTTCTACATGAAGACCCAGCTGCACAACTGTTACATATGTGCAGAGGGCCTAGTCTGTGCTATGCTTGCTCTCTGGTTGGCAGTTCAGTCTCTCTGAGCCCCTATGGGCCAAGGTTGGGTTTTTCTTGTGGTATCATTGACCACTCTGGCTCCTTCAATCTTTCCTCCTCCTCTTCCTCAGGATTTCCCAAGCTCCATTTGTTTGGATTTGGGTGTCTGCATTTGTTTACATAAGGTGCTGGATGAAGACTCTCTGACAGTTATGCTAGGCTCTGTCTGTAAGTATAGAAGAATATCATAGTCAGGGGTGGGCTCCCTTTCATGACATGTGTCTCAAGCTGAGACTCATAACTGGGCTGGGCTGGGTTAGGTTGGGCTGGGCTGGGTTGTGCTGGGCTGGGCTGGGCTGGGCTGGGTCATTGTTTGGCTCTTCCTTCAAATTCTGTTCTGTCATCTTTTACCCTTGGACCTCTTGTAGGCAGGACAAATTGTAAATCTAAGGTTTTATGGTTGTGTTGGTACTCCAATCTCTATATTGGAAGTGTTGCCTGATTACAGGAGATGGCTAGTTCAGGCTCCATATATCTCACTGTGAGGAGTCTTAGCTAAGATCATCCTCATAAACTTCCATTGTCCTAGGTCTCTACTTCATCCCAGAGATGACCCTTCCTCAAATCCAGTTGTCTCTCCCAGCACCCTCTCCCTCTGTCCTCCACCCACCTCATCCCTCCTGTTCCAATCCCACTCCTCCCTCACCCAGTCCCCTCCCTCCATACATGCCCAATGTCTAATCTATTTCACCTTCTCCATGAAATTCAGGCATCTCTGCTCCCTTAAGTCTTTCTTGTTACTTAGCTTCTTTGGGTCTGTACATTGTAGCATGGTTATTTATGACTAATATCCACTATCCGCTTATAAGTGAGTACATACCATAGTTGGCTTTCTGGGTCTCTCACCTCACTCAAAATGATCTTATCTAGTTCCACCCATTTGCCTGAAATTTTTATGATGTCATTATTTTTAATGGTTGAATAACATTCCGTTGTGTAAGTCTGCCACATTATCTTTATCCATTCTTCAGTTGAAGGGCATCTAGGTTGTCTGGCTATGAACATAGTGATAGTTGGGTATATGCCCAGTAGTGGTATGGTGTTGAGGTAGATCTACTCTCAATTTTCTGAGAAACTGCCAAATTGATTTCCAAAATGGCTGTACAAGTTTGCACTTCCACAAGCAAAGGAGAAGAGTTCCCCCTTGCTTCACATCCTTGCCAGCATGTACCATCACTCGAGTTTTTGATATTAGCCATTCTGATTCGTCTAAGATGGAATCTCAGTTGTTTTGATTTGTATTTTCCTGATGACTAAGGATGCTGAACATTTCTTTAAATGCTCTCTGCCATTAGAGATTCCTTTGTTGAGAAGTCTGTGTTTAGATCTGTGTTAGACCATTTTTTTTAATTGGGTATTTGATTTGTTGATGTCTAGTTGCTGGAGTTCTTTATATATTTTGGATATTAGCTCTCTGTCAGATGTGGAATTTGTGAAAATGTCTTCCCATTCTGTAGGCTACTGTTTTGTCCTTTTAACAGTGTCCTTTGCCTTACAGAAGCATTTCAGTTTCATGAGGTCCTATTTAGTAGCTGTTGATCTTGTGTATAGCTGTTGGTGTTCTGTTCAGGACGTTGCCTCCCATGCCAATGCACTCAAGACTATTCCCTACTCTCCATTAGATTTAGTGTATCCAGTTTTATGTTGAGGTCTTTGATTCACTTGGACTTAACTTTTTTGCAAGGGAGATAGGTATAGACCTATTTGCATTCTTTTACACACATGCATCCAGTGAGACAAGCAACATTTGCTGAAGACTTTTCTTTTTTCCATTTTATTGTTTTGGCTTCTTTGTCAAAAATCGAGTGTCCATAAAAATGTGGATTTATTTCTGGGTCTTTGATAGGATTCCATTGATCGACCTGTCTGCTTTTATGCTTGTATATGCTCTGTGTCACTATTGTTCTCTAGTAAAGCTTGTGATCAAGGAAAGTGATACCTCTACGAGTTCTTCATTGTTCTACTATTGCTTTAGATATCCTAGATTTTTTCAATATTTTTAACTTTTTAAATTTTAATGTTTATAATTTTTATTCTTCTATTCCTCTAATTTTGTTTTTGAACTTTCTCAGTATTGGGAAGCCTGTTCTTTTGTTTTATAAAAATTTTGATAATTTCTTGTTCTTTTTCCTTCCTCACCATTGAATTCTTATTTATTCTTTGTTTTCCTTTGTTTTAACATATTTCTATTTTCTCCCCCTTCTACATTGTACTAACTAGTTTTATGTGATCATGATACAAACCAGAGTCATCAGCGAGAAGGGACATCAATCTAGAAAATGGTTCCATGAGATCAGGCTTTCGACAAGCCTACAGTATATTTTCTTAGTGAGCAGTGGGTGAGGGCCCAGAACATTGTCAGTGGTCCTTGGGCTGGTGGTCCAGAGTTCTATAAGAAAGCAGCCTGAGCAAGCCGTGGGAGAGCAAGTCCATGAGCAGCACCGCCGAGGCCTCTGCAACAGCTCCTGCCTCCAGGTTCCTTCCCTGTGAGAGTTCCTCCCCTCTATGCTTTCGATGATGAACTGTTATGGAACGGTGAGCAAAATAAATCCTATCCTCCACAAGTTGTTTTTGGTCATGGTGTTTCCTAAAAGCAATAGTAAATCTGCCTAAGACATCTCTCTCTCTTCTTCTTCACATTTATTAATTATTTCTACAGTCAGTCTAAATAACTTCCATGGGTCAAAGCACGGTCCCCATAGTTTTCTCTTGCAGCTTTGGGGCCACTGGTGAGGTGACTGTAGGCTGTAACTGATTTTAAGTTTGCTTCTGTATTTCGTATGGCTTTGTGTTGCTGTTGCTACAGTCCCATTTCCTTCTCACAGAATGACACCGGTAATTAAACTTTGATGAATAAGCTTGTCATTAATAAAATCTCCACTCAAATCCAGAAGAGATATCCAAACCAATAGATGTGCAAAGTGCAACACAGAGGCACAATCAACATAAAGCAGCCCTGTAACAAGATTCCGTTTAAAGATCACAACTCCGCAGCTACTCAACTCATGGATGCTGAACCAAGACTTAGGATGTCAAAGGGTTGCTGGTGAAAGTGATCAGTGACATGGAAAAGGAATCAATGAACAGGTGGATGAACCCAATACAGGGCCCAGAGAGAAAAGTCAACATAGGAGAAAAATCAGAAAACAAAAACAAAAGCAAAAACAAACAAACATAAAACCCAGCACAGAGAAAATTTTCAGTAAGGAAATTAAGATTTAAAAAGCAGAAACATTGGAAATGTAAAATTCAATGAATTAAATTAAACAAGAACCTCACTGGGAGGCATTACTGATAGCTTCAGAAAAAAAGTAAAATACCTAGGAATAATTCCAACCAAGGCAGTAAGAGGCATCTTCAGTGAGAACTTTATGATACTTAATACACTAAAGAAGAAACTGGCAGGTGGAAAGACCTCCCTGCTCGTGGATAGACAGAAGAAGTGAGTAAGAATGGCTGCATTGCCAACAGCAATTTCCACCTCCGGTGCCATCCCCATCATAGACCCAATGACATTGCTCACAGAACAAGAAAACAATCCCCAAATTCATCTGAAAGCATAAAAGATTTCAATTAGCCAAAGCCAATCTTGGCAGAGAGAATGATGCTGATGGCATCACAGTTTGATCTCAAATTATATTCCCAAGTCAAACAAAACACTGTAGCAACACACACACACACACACACACACACACACACACACACACAAAACAGACAGGAAGACCAGTGGGTAATAATAGAGGACCCAGAACAAACCCACACAACTACAGCCATATACTTTTTCAATGAAGCTGTCAAACACATATGTTGCAAGAGAGCTTCTTTAACAAATCACACCAAGAAAAGTGGAACTGCAGTAGCATAACTGGAGAAAGGGAAACAGAAGGGGTCTGGGGAAGGGGTGTGAGTGAGATCAAAGTCCAGTGATACAAATGGATGACCAAGAGGCAAAGAACACATTATGCCACCTTAAAGAATAAAACAACAGTGGATCGCTTCTCGGCCTTTTGGCTAAGATCAAGTGTAAACAACAGTGGAGGACTGTTCCTCTTTCTCCACATCCTCTCCAGCACTTGTTGTCTCTTGAGTTTTTATTTATTTATTTATTTATTTATTTATTTAGTCATTTATTATTTAAATTTTTATTTTCTATATTCTATGTTTACATTCCAAAGGCTTTCCCCTTTTCCAGTTGCCCCCCACCATAAGTCCCATAATTCCTCTCCCCCCAACTATTCCCCAATCATCCCCCCCCCACGATTTCTCTGTTCTGGGTCTACAAAACTGGATCCAATCTTTTCAGGCCCAGGGTCCTCTCCTTTCTTCTTCTTGGGAATCATTTGACTTGCTAATTGTGCCTTGAGTATTTAGGGCTTCTGGGCTCATTAATATCCACTTATCAGTGATTGCATTTCATGTGTATTCTTTTGTGATTGGGTTAACTCACTTAGGATGATATTTTCCAGATCTAACCATTTACCTACAAATTGCATGAATTCATTATTTTTAATTGCTGGGTAGTATTCCATTGTATAAATATACCACATTTTCTGTATCCATTCCTCCTTTGAGGGATATTTGGGCTCCTTCCAATTTCTGGCTATTATAAACAAGGCTGCTATAAACATAGTGGAGCATGTGTCTTTATTGTATGCAGGGGAATCCTCTGGGTATATCCCCAGGAGTGGTAAGCCAGGGCCTCTAGAAGTGACATGCCCAATTTTCTGAGGAACCACCAAACTGATTTCCAGAGCGGTTTTACCATTTTGCAATCCCACCAACAGTGGAGGAGTGTTCCTCTTTCTCCACATCCTCGCCAGCACTTGTTGTCTCTTGAGTTTTTAATCTTAGCCATTCTGACTGGTGTGAGGTGGAATCTCAGGGTTGTTTTGATTTGCATTTCCCTGATGACTAATGATGTTGAACATCTCTTAAGGTGTTTCTCCGCCATCTGAATTTCTTCTGGTGAAAATTCTTTGTTTAGCTCTGTACCCCATTTTTTGATAGGGTTATTTGGTTCTTTGGGGTCTAACTTCTTGAGTTCTTTGTATATATTGGATATTAGCCCTCTGTAGGATGTGGGGTTGGTGAAGATCTTTTCCCACTTTGTTGGTTGCTGTTTTGTCCTTCTGACACTGTCCTTTGCCTTACAGAAACTTTGTAATTTTATGAGGTCCCATTTGTCCATTCTTGATCTTAGAGCATAAGCTATTGGTGTTCTGTTCAGGAACTTTCCCCCTGTGCCCATGTCCTTCAGGGTCTTCCCCAGTTTCTTTTCTAATAGTTTCCCAAATATCCCTCAAAGGAGGAATGGATACAGAAAATGTGGTATATTTATACAATGGAATACTACTCAGCAATTAAAAATAATGAATTCATGCAATTTGTAGGTAAATGGTTAGATCTGGAAAATATCATCCTAAGTGAGTTAACCCAATCACAAAAGAATACACATGAAATGCAATCACTGATAAGTGGATATTAATGAGCCCAGAAGCCCTAAATACTCAAGGCACAATTAGCAAGTCAAATGATTCCCAAGAAGAAGAAAGGAGAGGACCCTGGGCCTGAAAAGATTGGATCCAGTTTTGTAGACCCAGAACAGAGAAATCGTGGGGGGGATGATTGGGGAATAGTTGGGGGGAGAGGAATTATGGGGCGTATGGTGGGGGGGAACTGGGAAAGGGGAAAGCCTTTGGAATGTAAACATGGAATATAGAAAATAAAAATTTAAATAAAAAAGAATAAAACAATATGAGAAAATATATAAAAACTAAGAAGTAAAAAGTGTATTTTGAAACAAGATAAAATAAGATATAAATTCTAACAGAAATGCTATCTGATTATGAAATAATTGTATGGAAGTGGGTTTTCTGTTAGTCCACTTCAGTAGTGGACTAATCTGACTCAATGTGTTCAGTTCCAAATGCTAGTCTCACTGTGGTTTATAACACAAGGAATGCAAGGTGACCAAAAATGTATACAACTAGAGTTTATGCATTATAACATTTATACCATATCATATATAAACATATATAAGCACATATTATTATGATTAATTGATATGTGATATATGATAGATGATATCCAACATGATATATGATATAAGGTTAAATGATATATGATGTATGATGATATACATGATATATGATACATGCTATGATACATGGTATATGATACATGATATGAGATACATGATACATGATATATAATATATGATATATATGTACATGATATATGATACCATGTACCATGATACATGATATATATTATATATGATATATAGGGTATGCTGTATCATGTATATAAATATATTTATTTATATGCATTATACATTTATTTTATATTTTATTGTACAAATATAAATATGATAACATTTATGTTTTAATACAAATTATGACATTAATTTACAAAAATTCAGTCAGTTAAACGTGACATTGCAAGAATTTTATCATATACTTTTTTTATAGTTGCCATTTGCCCTTTTTTTTTTTTTTTTGGTTTTTCGAGACAGGGTTTCTCTATATATTGCCTTTTTTTCTATATTCTTTGTTTACATTCCAAAGGCTTTCCCCTTTCCCAGTTCCCCCCTCACCATATGTCCCATAAGTCCTCTTCCCCCCACCCATTCCCCAATCACCCACCACCACCATTTCTCTGTTCTAGTACTCTCCTACAAAACTGGATCTAGGCTTTTAGGGACCAGGGTCCTCTCCTTCCTTTTTCTTGGGAATCTTTTGATTTGCTAATTGTGCCTTGAGTATTCAGAGCTTCTGGGCTCATTAATATCCAATTATAAGTAATTGCAATTCATGTGTAATCTTTTGTGATTGGGTTAACTCACTTAGGGTGATATTTTCCAGATCCAATCATCTGCCTACAAATTGCATGAATTCATTATTTTTAATTGCTGAGTAATATTCCATTGTATAAATACACCACATTTTCTGTATCCATTCCTCCTTTGAGGGACAACTGGGCTCCTTCCAGCTTCTGGCTATTATAAATAAGGCTGCTATGAACATAGTGGAGCATGTGTCTTTATTGCATGCAGGGGAATTCTCTGGGTATATGCCCAGGAGTGGTATGACAGGGTCCTCTGGAAGTGACATGCCCAATTTTCTGAGGAACTGCCAGACTGATTTCCAGAGCAGTTGTACCATCTTGCAATCCCACCAACAGTGTAGGAGTGTTCCTCTTTCTCCACATCCTTGCCAGCACCTATTGTCTCTTGAGTTTTTAATCTTAGCCATTCTGACTGGTGTGAGGTGGAATCTCAGGGTTGTTTTGATTTGCATTTCCCTGATGACTAATGATGTTGAACATTTCTTAAGGTGCTTCTCAGCCATCTGAATTTCTTCTGGTGAAAATTCTTTGTTTAGCTCTGTGCCCCATTTTTAATAGGGTTATTTGGTTCTTTGGGGTCTAACTTCTTGAGTTCTTTGTATATATTGGATATTAGCTCTCTGTAGGATGTGGGGTTGGTGAAGATCTTTTCCCAATTTGCTGGTTGCCGTTTTGTCCTTCTGAAAGTGTCTTTTGCCTTACAGAAACTTTGTAATTTTATGAGGTCCCATTTGTCCATTCTTGATCTTAGAGCATAAGCTATTGGTGTTCTGTTCAGGAACTTTCCCCCTGTGCCCGTGTCCTCCAGGGTCTTCCCAAGTTTCTTTTCTATTAGTTTCAGTGTGTCTGGTTTTATGTGGAGTCCTTGATCCACTTGGAGTTGATCTTAGTACAAGGAGATAAGAGTGGGTCAATTTGCATTCTTCTGCATGTTGACCTCCATTCAAACCAGCACCATTTGTTGAAAGGTTATCTTTTATCATATACTTAATAATAAAAATAACAAAGTAATTGCATATGGCCAAAACTCTGAGGGTAGGAGGGCTACGAAAATCTTGAACTGTAATAGTAAAGGTTTAGCAAAAACTGAAAGAGTTTTGAGTATGATGAGAACACCAATAAGAGCTCTGTGTACACAGCAACACACACACACACACACACACACACACACACACACTTATTTATTGGTTATAGGTTTGGTAGGAAAGCTGTGATTGAGGCCTGTGCTCTTGGGCTCATCGTACTTAGCCAAAGCATCACTGAAGGAGTGAAAATCAAGCCCACCAAAACACCACACCACATTCCTCAAAATCAACACACGATTCTGAAATATTCACAACATCCTATCATCTGACAAGCAATGTACCAAGATACAGCTTAGAGAATGAAAGTGATTTATGTTTTCATACATGTCTTAATCGACAGAGGATGACTGTTCAAATATTTTGTATATTCACTTGTAGATGGAGACAGGTTCGGGGCAAGGTGAGGACTCTAGAATGGTGCCGATTAGAAATTGTGAGGTGAGACTAAAGGGTTAGAAGCAAAGAACAGGCCAGGGTTGCTGGCCATTTTTATGATGGGGCCACAGGGGTGATTTTTAATGATACTGTGTACACAGTCATAGCCAAGACAGAGCGTAAAGAGGTGTGGAGGCTTGTTCAGTCATGAGTATGTTGAGCTTGAAGTCTGTGTATAAGTGACATCAGAAACAATGACTATGCATAAATATACAGGTTATGTGTGCCTTCCGCTGCCATGCATTTACTGGGTTGCTACTGCAGACAGCAACAACACTGTCCCCAAGTGCTCCTTCTCATGCAACGTTGCCATCACTTCATTCAGCAGACATATCTGAGCTCCTCCACAGGACAGGGGGATCTGCAGCCCCTAGAGGAGGAGTCAGTGGCTGTCCTCTCGATCCTGCTCTCATGTGGCAGGAAAACTGTATGGGAGGTGATGGTTTAATCCACAGTCTATGTCCTGTCCTTCCAACGGGGCATCTGGGGAGCAGAACCTGAAGGCAGCATGGGCAAGCATGGCTTACATAACTTCCAGGCACAGAAAAACAAAGTCCAAGGCAGCCCTGTGTTGTCTGATGGCTTCAGGGTCACCCACAAGGCCAGTGTGGGTACAGTGGGCCTGGTGACAGGGTGAAACGAGTTAGGAGGGACCAGAAACACCCAACAGGCATTTGTTAGGATCATGCGGCTGTTTTATGGAGAGTAGAGGAACAGACAAAGCTGTGACAGTTTTGGCTACTTTGTAACATGTGCAAAAAATGGCTGTCACTCAGGTTAGGCACAGCAGGAGTCAGTGCTGAGAGCTTAGATCATGTCAAAGGTGGAGCCAACCAGAGACTGAAGAGTTGATCATGGACTAGAGAGGAGGACTTTGGAAGGCAGTTAGGGGTTTGTTTCTCTTGTTACAGTCTTGATGAATAACAGCCTCAGACAAGGTCAGGTCAGGATTGCTGGGGACAACACAGAGCCTTAAATATCAAGCAAGATAGCATTTCTCATAGTTTGAATGGCCTGAGCCACTTCAGCAATGGTTTTAATGTCAGTGGGGGAGGTATGATCACAGCAATCAACCGTTAGTATATTTAGTCCAGTTGGCCATCTGGGTGGGAGCAAGGACTGATAATGTGCCATCCCTACTAGAGGCTGCAGCCAGGGAGATCAAGCCTGAAGCATTAGGAGTCTGGGACGTCTGGGAATCTATAGCGTCAGAGGGCAGACATCCCATAGGTGCCACTGAAATTGCAGTGCAACAGTTCCAAACAGATAACTTTTAATAGTGTTTACTGAAAGGAGGAGAGTCACTGAGTGCCAGCAGGGTGTGGCAGGAGCTGCCTTCTGCATCCTGCTGGAGAGGATGTGGATGAGAAGCAGTTGGCCGGAGGGGAGGCAAGGAAAATAGGCTGTAATAGCCTGGAGCTTTTGTGGAAGCCATTCTCTTCCAGTGGAGGAAGAGGAGATGGACGGGCAGAGAAAAGCCACAAGAAGCAGGACTAGTGTCACTGGGACAGGGAGGACACTCTGGGAACTGGGAGCCAGTGGGACAGTTTCTGTGGCCAGAAAGAACCCTGATCTACAGGCACCGTCGCTTCCACTGGCTTTTCTCTAAGTCACTGCCAAGCGCCCTGGCAGCGCTCACCTTTCACTTGCACTTACTGCTCTTTCTCACTTGCAATAAAAATGATCACACATAACAGCTCGGTGGGATAATTTGACATACTAATTCCCCTCAGCTCCAAACTCATTCAAATAATACACTTTTGTCCAGAAGGAGGAATTATAATGTGAGGTTATGAAAAGTCCATTTCCCCTTTAACGTTCTTCCTAGCAACTCTCTTGTTTTCATTGGCTTTTATTAAAAAACAACCTTTGTGTGAACTGGCAATTTGTTTTGTAAATACCAGTGAAGGCATATTTCAGAAAATATAGTAGTAAAAACCAACCCAATTTCAGAAATACGCCTGCTGCCAGACATCAGTCTTCAGCTCATATTATGAGTATTTCCAGTAAGTCTTAAGTACACATTAACATGAAAAATAGCTTACTGTTTAGGATCAAAAAAGGAGAAAAAAAGAAAAAGCCTTCACTACCTCTCAGAAATTGCTTAAGGGTTCTAACCAATAAAACACATTTTCCTCTTTGATAGACTACACTTATAATGACTGCAAGCACTTCTATTCAATTGTGCATTTACCCCTCAAAATTTACTTAGACTGTTTTTTATTATCATCCTGGTATTGCATATTCTATGATGAGGTTTACTTAAGAGATGTGGGGCGTTAATATTTCAGCAACACCTATCTTCAGCTCAGTGCTACTTTCCAAACCTTTACAAGAACTACAGGCTTTGTTCAAGACTCCTGGAGCATTTTTTACTATTTCCCAAATGTTCACAACTCAGCTATTGTCACTGGGCTACATTTAATAAGAGAAAAATATTATTTCTCCACCGAGGTGTAATAAGGACAGACTGTGAACCAAATGTTCTAGAGAACTTTCCCATCATGCCTTCTGGCTGACAGGCACAATATATCTGCAGTGTGGAATGGCGAGTTGAGACATTAGTTTGGGGACAGTAACATAGTCCAGTGGGCTTGCTGCATTGCACATGTCTTATTTTGAGAAAGGATCTGTGTGTGTGTGTGTGTGTGTGTGTGTGTGTGTGTGTGAGTGTGTGAGTGTGTGTGGTGTGCATGTGTGCTTACACTGTGTTGTAGTGCATGTGTTTGTACACACAGTGTGTATCTATGTACATTGGTGTGTATGTGTGTGTGTGCATATATAGGTCAGAAGACAGCACTGGCTGTTTTCTTTTGCCACTTTTTACCTTATTCTTTCAGAAAGGGTCTCATGCTGAAGCTGGAGTTCACTGATTTGCCTAGGCTGATGGCCAGCAAGTTCCAGGAATCTGTCTGTCTCTACTTTTCCAGCACCGAGATTATGGGCTTGAGCCGTTATGCCCAGGTTTTTAGGTGGGTGTTGGAAATCTGATCTTAGGTTCTCATGCTTATGGGACAAGCCATCCCTGACTAAATTAAATCTCCTGCCCAAGACAGGCTCTTTCTATGCAGCCTGGCTGGCTTAGTTCTCTTTATGTAGCTCTAGATGACTTCAGACTTGCAGCTGTGTCCCTGCCTTTAATAAGAGAATATCATTCTTCCACAGAGGTGTCATAAGGAGAAAGCATGAGCTGAATGTTCTAGAGGATGACCCCTCGCATGCTTTCTACTTCCCAGGTCACTGCTGCTCTATGGAACATCATCTGTTGTTTGTGCTATACCCCCTCTGTCAGCTGCTTAGACTGGTGTCCATTGTACAGGCTCCACTGCACTCCAAGGTCAATAAGCAAATCGGTGGCATTTATCATTTATGTGTACCTAAAATTATGCTAGTTATGGTGGGGTGTACATTAGGGTGTAAGATGTGGTTCCTAATAGCTCTTGTCCTATAAAGCATAAAGCATAAAATGATACCACATTGTAAAATGTGTTCCATAACAAAGAACGTTTAATGTATCGCCTACAGCCAAGGCAAGGCAAGATAAATGTCAGGCAAAGTTTATAACAAAGGTTTACTGTGCCTTAAAAAAAGGCATAAGGGAGATGGAGAGATGGAGATGGAGAGATGGCTCAGTGGTTAAGAGAGCACACTGCTTTTCTGGAGGACACAGCTTCAGTCAGAGTACCCACACAGGGCAGCGCAAAACCTCTTGGAACTCCAGCTCTGGGACAGCAGCTCCCTCTTCTAGCCTCCACAGGCACCTGCACTCACATGCATATAGCCATACATAGGTACAGATACATATATACATACATACATATATATATATATATATAATTTTAAATTAATACAAATAATTATTTCTTTTTTCTTATTTATTTATTTTTTATTTTCTCTATTCATTGTTTACATTCCAAAGGCTTTCCCCTTTCCCAGGTCCTCCCTCACAATGTGTCCCATAAGTCCTCTTCCCCCGCACCCCCCACCCCATCCATTCCTCAGTAACCCCCCCACACAACCCTTTCTCTGTTCTGGTACTCTCCTGCAAAACTGGAAACAGTCTTTTCCTGGACCAGTGTCCTCTCCTTCCTTCTTCTTGGGAATCTTTTGATTTGCTAATTGTGTCTTGAGTATTCAGAGCTTCTGGTCTCATTAATATCCAATTATCAGTAATTGAAATTCATGTGTATTCTTCTGTGATTGGGTTAACTCACTTAGGATGATATTTTCCAGATCCAACCATTTGCCTACAAATTGCATGAATTCATTATTTTTAATTGCTTAGTAGTATTCCATTGTATAAATATACCACATTTCCTGTATCCATTCCTCCTGTGAGGGACATCTGGGCTCCTTCCAACTTCTGGCTATTATAAATAAGGCTGCTATGAACATAGTGGAGCATGTGTCTTTATTGCATGCAGGGGAATCCTCTGGGTATATGCCCAGGAGTGGTATGACAGGGTCCTCTGGAAGTGTCATGCCCAATTTTCTGAGGAACCGCCAGACAGATTTCCATAGTGGTTGTACCATCTTGCAATACCCCCAACAGTGGAGGAGTGTTCCTCTTTCTCCACATCCTCGCCAGCACCTGTTGTCTCTTGAGTTTTTAATCTTAGCCATTCTGACTGGTGTGAGGTGGAATCTCAGGGTTGTTTTGATTTGCATTTCCCTGATGACTAATGATGTTGAACATCTCTTAAGGTGCTTCTCAGCCATCTGAATTTCTTCTGGTGAAAATTCTTTGTTTAGCTCTATACTCCATTTTTAATAGGGTTATTTGGTTCTTTGGGATCTAACTTCTTGAGTTCTTTGTACATATTGGATATTAGCCCTCTGTCAGATGTGGGGTTGGTGAAGATCTTTTGCCAATTTGTTGGTTGTCGTTTTGTCCTTCTGACAGTGTCCTTTGCCTTACAGAAACTTTGTAATTTTATGAGATCCCATGTGTCAATTCTTGATCTTAGATCATAATCTATTGGTGTTCTGTTCAGGAACTTTCCCCCTGTGCCCGTGTCCTCCAGGATCTTCCCCAGTTTCTTTTCTATTAGTTTCAATGTGTCTGGCTTTATGTGGAGGTCCTTGATCCACTTGGAGTTGATCTTAGTACAAGGAGATAAGAGTGGGTCAATTTGCATTCTTCTGTATGTTGACCTCCAGTTGAACCAACACCATTTTTTTGAAAAGGTTATCGTTTTTTCCACTGGATGGTTGTAGCTCCTTTATCAAAGATCAAGTGACCATAACTCTGTGGGTTCATTTCTGGGTGTTCAATTCTATTCCATTGATCTACTTGCCTGTTGCTGTACCAATAACATGCAGTTTTTAACACAGTTGCTCTGTAGTACTGCTTGAGGTCAGGGATATTGATTCCCCCAGAAGTCCTTTTATTGTTGAGAATAGTTTTAGCTATCCTGGGTTTTTTGTTACTCGAGCTGAATTTAAGAATTGCTCTTTCTAGATCTATAAAGAATTGATTTGGGATTTTGATGGGGATTGCATTGAATCTGTAGATTGCTTTTGGCATGATGGTCATTTTTACTATATTGATCCTGCCAATCGAAGAGCAAGAAATATTTTTCCATCTTCTGAGGTCTTCTTCGATTTCTTTCTTCAAAGACTTGAAGTTCTTGTCATACAGATCGTTCACTTGTTTGGAAAGAGTCATGCCAAGATACTTTATATTGTTTGTGGCTATTGTGAAGGGTGTTATTTCCCTAACTTCTTTCTCAGCCTGCTTGTCCTTTGAGTACAGGAAGGCTACTGATTTGTTTGAGTTGATTTTATAACCAGCCACTTTGCTGAAGTTGTTTATCAGCTGTAGGAGTTCTCTGGTGGAGTTTTTTGATTCGCTTAAGTATACTATCATATCATCTGCAAATAATGATAGTTTGATTTCTTCCTTTCCAATTTGTATCCCTTTGACTTCCTTATGTTGTCTAATTGCTCTCGCTAGAACTTCAAGTACTATATTGAAAAGATATGGAGAGAGAGAGGGCAGCCTTGTCCAGTCCCTGATGTTAGTGGGATTGCTTCAAGTTTCTCTCCATTTATTTTGATGTTGGGTACTGGTTTGCTGTATATCACTTTTATTATGTTTAGGTATGGGCCTTGAATTCCTGTTCTTTCCAGGACTTTTAGCACGAAAGGATGCTAAATTTTGTCAAATGCTTTTTCAGCATCTAATGAGATGACCATGTGGTTTTTTCTTTTAGTTTGTTTATGTAGTGGATTACATGGATGGATTTCCGTATATTGAACCATCCCTGCATCCCTGGGATGAAGCCTACTTGATCATGATGAATGATCGTTTTGATGTGCTCTTGGATTCAGTTGGCAAGGATTTTATTTAGTATTTTTGCATCGATATTCATAAGGGAAATTGGCCTATAGTTCTCTTTCTTTGTTGGATCTTTGTGTGGTTTTGTTATCAGCGTAATTGTAGCTTCATAGAATGAGTTGGGCAGTGTTCCTTCTGTTTCGATTTTGTGGAATAGTTTGAAGAGTACTGATGTTAGGTCTTCTTTGAAAGTCTGATAAAATTCTGCACTAAAATCATCTGGTCCCTTACTTTTTTTGGTTGTGAGACTTTCTATAACCCCTTCTAATTCTCTAGGGGTTATGGAACTGTTTAGCTGATCTAACTGATCCTGATTTAATTTTGGTATTTGGTATCTGTCTAGGAAATTGTCCATTTACTCCAGATTCTCCAGTTGTGTTGAGTATAGGCTTTTGTAGAAGGATCTGATGATTTTTTGAATTTCCTCAGTTTCTATTGTTATATCCCCCTTTTCATTTCTAATTTTGTTAATTTGGATACTGTCTCTGTGCCCTTTGGTTAGTCTGGCTAAGGGTTTATCTATTTTGTTGATTTTCTCAAAGAACCAGCTCCTGGTTTTGTTGATTCTTTATATGGTTCGCTTTGTTTCTACTTGATTGATTTCAGCCCTTAGTTTGATGATTTCCTGTCTTCTACTCCTCCTGGATGAATTAGCTTCTTTTTGTTCCAGGGCTTTCAGGTGTGCTGTTAAGCTGCTAGTGTATGCTCTCTCCAGTTTCTTTTTGGAGGCACTCAGGGCTATGAGTTTTCCTCTTAGCACTGCTTTCATTGTGTCCCATAGATTTGGATAGGTTTTACCTTCATTTTCATTGAATTCTAAAATGTCTTTGATTTCTTTCTTTACTTATTCCTTGACCAAGGTGTCATTGAGTAGAGTATTGTTCAGCTTCCACGTGTATGTGGGCTTTCTGTTGTTTTTCTTGCTATTGAAGACAACTTTTACTCCACAGTGATCTGATAGGAGGCATGGGATTAGTTCGATTTTGTATTTATTGACATCTGTCTTGTGACTGATTATATGATCGATTTTGGAGAAGGTACCATGTGGTGCTGAGAAAAAGGTATTCTCTTTTGCTTTGGGATGAAATGTTCTATATATATATCTGTTAAATCCAATTGGTTCAAAGCTTCAATTAGTTTCATGGTGTCCCTGTTTAGTTTCTGGTTTCCTGGTCCTTCCTGAGGTGGATCCTCAGTCCATTGAGGATAGTGGAGTGTTGAAGTCACCCACAATTATTATGTTAGGTGTAATATGTGCTTTAAACTCTAGTAGAACAAATAATTATTTTTAAGATGAAAGCTTATTGTGAGGCATGTTCTATAAAGGCCACAAATAATGGATAAGGCCCATTGTGGACATGGAAATTCATTTTTCCTGAGGAGACTGATACGCATGAGAGCAGGAGAGGTGGGCAGGGTCAGTGCATTGCATTACTGAAGGCTAAATGCTACATGCTATAGATATGGTTATAAAATAAGCATTATTTTATATTCATAACAAGCCTTCAAAATATTGTTATGTTCATATGAAAAAGAATAAGATTCAGAGATAATAGAAAGTTTTTCTAGGCCTTTAATCCACTGCTTGAGAAATCGGATTCAACACATGTGTGTCTGGTCTTAGAGTTGGGCTTATTCTAGCATCTTGTCACCTTTTTGCATGGACACTATCTTATCCATAACAATTCCATTTTAAGGACAGTTGTAACAGATTTAGAGAGGGCTGAAGAAATCAGGTGCATTAGATTTTGCTGAAATTCATTATTAATGGTCACCAGTACTTTTAAGGTGGGAATCCATGGTGTGAGCAGTATTTAGGAACAATGAGGTTAAAAACAGGTGGATCATTTTTTTTTTTGGATATTTTATTTATTTACGTTTCAAATGTTTTCCCCTTTCCCAATTCCCTCCTCCCAAGAAACCCCCATCCCATCCCCCCTCTTCCTGTTTCTATGAGAGTGTACCACACCCACTCACACCTCCCTGCTTTGGGGCTCGAGCCTTCATAGAACCAAGGGCCTTTTCTCCCATTGATGTCTGACAAGGTCATCCTCTCCTACATATACAGCTGGAGCCATGGGTCCCTCCATGTGCACTCCTTGGTTGGTGGTTTAGACCCTGGGAGCTCTGGTTGGTGGATATTGTTGTTCTTCCTATGGGGTGGCAACCCTAAAATGGGTGGATCTTAATGAATAGAACTAAGTGGTCCTAGATTGAGCAGGAATTGGGGCCCTTTTAACAATTCAGGGATCTGAAGGCATAGGTTGGGCTATAATGAAGGCATGAGAATGGAGGAGAAGCCCTGGAAGGAAGATAATATCAGCAGGGATAAGGAGCAGGGATAAGGAGACCCACTAAACGTGGGTCTCAGAATATTTAACAAGACTAGTGACACCAGACAATGTTTGGTTATTCTTAGAATGACAGTGTCGGGGACCGAAAGGGGAGGTGAATGACAGGGGGAGCCCAGTTTGAGCTGTGCAGCCAGAGTGTTTGTTATATACTTCCCAGTAGGCAAAGGACTATCTTCCTATACTCTTTTGGAAAGAATAAACAGTTTTCATAATTAAAAAAATATGTATCTCAAGGACAAAAATCACAAAGTACATATTCAAGCATTTCCACTTACCAGCCCCACGAAAAGCCAAGAGCTTCATCTAAATAGAAAGTGCTGGGAGCCACAGGACAAAAGTTGCCAGGGAGGAAGGCTGATGTTTCAGACAAATTGAGTGTGCCTTTTATTGTTTCTTTGCTTTAATAAAACCAGATATACTGAAACTAATAGTAAAGAAACCGGGGAAGACCCTTGAGGACATGGGCACAGGGGGAAAGTTCCTGAACAGAACACTAATAGCTTATGCTCTAAGTTCAAGAATTGACAAATGGAACCTCATAAAATTACAGTTTCTGTAAGGCAAAGGACACTGTCAAAAGGACAAAAGGGCAACCAACAAATTGTGAAAAGATCTCCATCAACCCTACATCTGACAGAGGGCTAATATCCAATATATACAAAGAACTCAAGAAGTTAGACCCCAGAGAACCAAATAACCCTATTAAAAAATGGGGTACAAAGCTAAACAAAGACTTTTCACCTGAAGAACTTCTGATGACTGAGAAGCACCTTAAAAAATGTTCAACATCATTAGTCATTAGGGAAATGCAAGTCAAAACAACCCTGAGATTTCATCTCCCACCAGTCGTAATGGCTAAGATTAAAAACTCAGAAGACAGCAGGTGTTGGCAAGGATATGGAGAAAGAGGAACACTCTTCCACTGCTGGTGGGATTGCAAGATGGTACAACCACTCTGGAAATCAGTCTGGCTGTTCCTCAGAAAACGGCTTGACACTTCCGGAGGACCCTGCTATACCACTCCTGGGCATATACCCAGTGGATTCCCCAGCATGCAATAAGGACACATGCTTCACTATGTTCATAGCAGCCTTATTTATACTAGAAGGTGGAAAGAGCCCAGATGTTACTCAATGTAGGAATGGATACAGAAAATGTGGTATATTTACACAATGGAATACTACCCAGCAATTAAAAACAATGAATTCATGAAATTTTTAGGCAAATGGTTGGAACTGGAAAATATCATTCTAAGTGAGGTAACCCAATCACAAATGAACACACATAGAATGCACTCACTGATAAGTGGATATTCGCCCAGAAGCTCTGAACACCCAAGACACAACTCACATATCAAATCATTCCCAAGAAGAAGGAAGGAGAGGGCCCTGGTCCTGGAAAGGCTTGATGCAGCATTGTAGGGGATTCCAGGACAGAGAAGTGGGAGGGGGTTGATTGGGGAAATGTCAGAGGGAAGAGGGCTTATGGGACTTATGGGGAGGGGGGGAACCAGGAAAGGGAAAATGATTTGGAATATAAACAAAGAATATAGAAAATAATAATAAAAAGAAACACTTTGATCTCAAGTTTGACTACTAAGGACATGAACTCCAACAGCCATTCTGTAAACAAGAATTCTACTCTGACAACACCCACTTCCTAGCAATGATGTAGAGATTGACGTAAGAGACCAAATGTACAAGTTTGATTTTCAATTGTAAGGTCTATCTACAACTTCCCTCTCCTCACAGCTTTGAGTTCAATTCAGGAAGAGTATGGACCCACCAACATTTCGTGCACCCTGTTTTTCTGCAGAGGAGTGAGGAAGGGGGCAATCTCTAGAACAATATTGAATAAAGAATCTTGCTTATGTGAAATTGAAAAGAGTGAGTACATACAGAATGAAAATATAGAAAGTAGAAGCGATGATATTTTCCAGTTCCAGCCATTTGTCTAAGAATTTCATGAATTCATTTTTATTGAATATAATCTTCATTTACATTTCAAATGCTAAAACTTTTTTCCATTTTCCCCCATCTCAGAAAACCCCCAACCCCTCCTCCTACCCCCTGCCTCCAAGTATATGCCCCTCCATCTGACCCACTCTCATCTCCACCCTGGTCATTTTCCCTTTGTTGGGGCATCTATTGAGCCTTCACAGGACCAAGGACCACTCCTCCCACTGATGCCAGGCAACATTTTTGGCTGGAACCATGTGTGCCCCTTGGTTGATGGGTTAGTCCCTGGGAGTCCTGGGGCATCTGGGTGGCTGACATCATTGTTCTTCCCAAGGCTGTAAACCTTCTGCTCCTCTGGACCACCCTACAACTCCTCCATTGGGGACCCCATGCCCAGTCCAATGGTTGGCTGCTAACATCTGCCTCTGTATGTGTAAGGCTTTGGCAAGGCCCCTCCAGAGACAACTATGACAGGCTTCTTTTGGTATGCACTTCTTGTCATCCATAATAGTGTCGGAGTTTGGTGACGGTTTATAGGATGAATCCCCAGGTAGGGCAGTCTCTGCGTGGCCTTTCCTTCAGTCTCTGCTCCATACTTTGTCTCCATTATTGCTCCTGTGAGTATTTTGTTCCCTTTCTCAGAGGTACCGAAGAACCCCCAATTCAGTCCTTCTTCCTTCTTGAGCTTCCGGTGGTCTGTGAATTGTAACTTGTTTATTTTGAGCTTTTGGGCTAACATTATCAGTGAGAGCATACTATGCGTGTTCTTTTGTGATTGGGCTTACCTCACTCAGGATGACACTTTCTAGATCCATCCATTTGCCTAAGAATTTGATGAATTTATTGTTATAGCTGAATAGTACTCAGATATGCCACAATTTCTGTATCCATTCCTCCTTTCAAGGACATCTGGATTCTTTCCCGCTTCTGGCTATTGACTCTAGTACCAAATTCCAATAGAAACATACATCCTGAGGCCATGACACTGTTCAGAGTATAGCCCTCAAGCTCTAATAAGGAATGCTTGTGCCATTTGATAAAACTCTGGAAATGTCTCATAAATTGTCATGGATAAATTTGCCATTCATTTCTCTCACCTGCTGGAGGCTGGGCATGGAGGAATGGGAAAAAATTGGAGCTTTGTTAAAAATATCTTGAATCAAATTGACTCAAAGTGAAATTATCAAGATAGCAGTGTAGGAAGCCCCAGTACTTCTTTTCCACACACAAATTCCAAAATAAAATAACCCTCAAGAAAGGCTAGCCACCAAAATCAAAGACCCTCAGCAACAAATAGAGCTGTGGTGAGCAAGAGGGTTCACGTACTTTTGTTCTCCATTGCTGCATTGGTGGTGTGGCCATCAGTGGCACAGTCAGGATGACCTGTCCTGGTTCCTTCCTGTGGGCCAGCAGAGGAGAACTTAACTCTAATCTCTCTGTGGGTTGTATGTGAGCTGATTATATCTGCTATGATCCAGAGCTTATCCAGAGAGAACAGCGAAGTGTGTATTCAGGCTGGTAAAACTGAAGGAGGCTTCAGTTTTTGTGATTTCATGTGATTTGAGCAAATGAAAGCTTCAAGGGCATTAAGAGCTCTAGATCACTGGGGAAAGGGATTATGGGTAGAAGAAAGAAGGCAACAGGACATCGATTGCATCCCCCCCCGCCCCCATGGAATGTTTGGGGAAAACAGAAAAACTTATGTAAACCCAGCTAGCAAGGAGGCCAGAATAAGTCAGAGAAGACCCAGATATTTAATCATGCATTATCATCAGAGGTTGGGGTATGTCCTAGTGCCGTAAACTCATGCCCATCTTCAAACCCTAGAAGGGTGTATGTTTTCAAGTGTCCAGTTTTTGTGTAAATATAAGATGTACAGAGAAACAGGAAAAAGTGGTTTATTAAAATGACAACTTTCCATGAAGGAATGTCTGCATTGTATTTATTAGATGTTTCTAAACAACTGTCTGAATATGCTGTGACAACCAACGGTGGTCTGGAAAGGAACCACAGAAGCCTCAATGCTGAAAAACTCAGTGAGTGCACTAGAAACTCTGCTAGAACAGGTTGCCTGCAGCCCTGGGCAGGCAGGGTGAACCATCTGCAAGCCTTAATGCTAACTGTTAGAAATCAGGGAGTCTGAGAAGTGCAGAGCACTAACCAGGAAGGAAAGTCCCGACCATACGGCAGCCACACCACCCAATGCAGCACACGAGACTGAAAACACAGTGAAGCACCTAGCTTCCCACTCCTTGGTTTATCACCTCCATCATTGACTGATTTCACTGTCTAGACTTTCTCTTGGGTTATTTTAATTTAAAATGTTTACCTCCCTCAACCCCATTATTGTTATTTAATGTTTCTGTGTAGAACAGAGACATTGGGGCTTTCTAATCTGTTGTCTTAAAATATGACCTTGGGGGTAGGAAAGCACATTCATTCAAAATATAATATCAGCCAGGGGACTTCTATCTAGAAGAGTTAAAAAAATTTTGTAATGTGATAATAAATCACCAAACAGCTCAGTTTACACACTGATAGAGGATGTATGGACAACCGAGAAGGGCTTTAGAAGATGCAGTGCTAATCATTAGAGAAATGAAACCAAGAACACAAGGAACACATCACCTGACAGGAGTTAGGATGATTGTCATAAGCAACATCAAAGAAATATCTACCCACTTCAAACCACAGCAGCAGCAGACTCCAGAACAGGACAAACATTGGTGATGATGTGGAGAACTTGAATCCTTTGTACATCACTGGTGGGATTGTAAACTTTAGCCATTGTGGGGGCTCTTCAAACATAACAACGAAATAAAAGCAAAAATGGCAACAACAAAACCAAACAAAACCAAAACAACGACAAAACACAAATGTATCTGCCAGATGGTCCAGCTAACCTACTTCTTCACAGATCTCAGAACTCAAAGCAGGCTCCCTAGGGCAGTTTTTGTACACTTATACAACCAACAGCAGCATCCACACTAATCCAGGAGGGATACCACCCAGGGTTCACCAGTGCATAGGTGGGTCAATGAAGTGTGGTGTAGATCCTAAAGTGAAGGAATTCTAACCCACAGTACAAGACCATCAAAGATGCTATGCTGGTGTAGGTCCTAAAGTAAAGGAATTCTAACCCACAGTACAAAACCATCAAAGATGCTATGCTAAGCAAAACAAGCCAGCTATATATGCTGTATAATTTATAATTCCTATATAAAACACATTTAGAAGACAATCTCAGACAAGAGGAATGACAGCTTCCAGAAGGTGGCATTATGGCTTGAATCCCCTCCACATGCCAAAAGCTCATAATGAAATGTAATATAATGCAAACATATGAAAAAATATAAAAATAAAGAGGCAATTAGGACATCATGACACCACCTTCACTCAATGCCCTCCCCAGGAGTAGCTTAATTGCTATGGGGTAGCCTTTGGTAAAAGCAGCTCAGCCCTATTCATTTCTTTCATATACTTACATATGGGCCACCTTCCACCATAATATGGCACAGACAGGGCTCTTGCCGGAAGCTGCCATCATATTTTAGCACTTGCTGGTTGGTTTTAATATATATAGGAAGGAAAACTTTGTTCTTTGTAAGTGATTAGCCAGTCAAATGTTACAGTAAAAGAAAATAGACATGTTGTTAACATCTTTTTCCTATCACGGTGGCCAATGGCCTCTGCCTTAACAGCTGTGTGGAAATATTTTAATTTATAGGATAGTCTCTATCATGTGGATATTAGTTGTCACCGTTTTATGCTTTAGGAACAACTAAAGTATACTGGGAAGCTGGCAAGAATTCCAGCTCAAAAGGCTACCCCCTGCCAATCAATCAATTAATCAATTTATCTTTGAATTGATTGGTATAGACATAATATGGAAATGAAGTTAATTCACCAGAATCAAACTGGGAACTTGATGCTTCTGCTAAATTCCAGTGCAGGCTGCTCTCAAAGTAAGATCAGAACTACTACTGATTTGGATTCTTCAATGAGGTAATTTGAAAACTATCTTTTGTAATACCAGAGAATTACTACATTTTCTTCCATGCCCCACCTCATTAGATGCGTTAGCCTGTTAACTATTAAAACACATACACCTGTAAGAGAATAACAAACTCTTCATGAATTAAAACAATACCATAGTCTCAGACATACCACATGTAAAGCTCCTTATCAAACCCAATCAACAAAGACTTTACACAGACATGGTCATCTTTAACCAGACTCAGAGTTGGTTATTCTCATGGTTAGAGCATGCATTTAGGCATTAACTTTTTTATAGACACAAAACCAAGCTAACAAGATATGGAAGTACATAGAAGATATTATTTTCTTCCAACAATAAGAAAGCATGCATTCCAACAAACTACAAGCAGTTTGTTCCCTTCATAGCTAAAGCGCCATATTACTTTGACTTGGGATTATATCTACTAGTATAGAAGATTTATTGAACCTATATTTTTGAACAGGCTCGAGAAAGCCGAGTATTATTTCATGTTTTTAAACCATAAGAAAAAATAGTGCCTGGGGGTTTCCAGTCGAACTAGGAAAATTACAGCTTTGTGCTTGCAGCACTAGACTAACAAACACAGCGTCAGTGTCCCCACAAACCCTGTGGCTCGGCAGTATATAATTCCAGCAGAAATGCTCACTCCAAGACCAATGTGACCAACATCATCTCCAAAAATTAAAAAAAAAAAAAAGGAAATTTACTTTGGCTAGATCTGACGTGCAAAAGAGAGGGTACTTTTGCAGGGTGACTTGACAAACATCTCCGAGAATTTGAGAATGTAACTGGGGATTTTAGAGTTGACAGCCTTCATTCCTCGAGTTATTGAAACCCTGCAGAAGAGGTCCAGTAATGATGCACAAAGCCACAGCAGCAACAGGAGGGTCAGGCTATTTTCATGTGACTCACCGGGACTAATTTTCCTATCAGATAGAATTACTTCCCATAGAGAAAGAAACAATTACATTGAAAAATAAGGATAAATAGGCAACATTTCCCTGGAGGGCAGCTCAAGGTCCATTTTATTTTCCTTAACTACAAACTCTCTAGTGAACCCTGTACCTATATATAAAATAAAAAACAAAACCAAGTCCATTCTCCACTTTTACAAGAGGGTCCCAATGGCAGGCTGGAATGTCTACAAATAGCCTTTCTCTCCCCAAATCTCTACTTGGACTTAGAGACATTAGAGTCTAGACATGGATTTCTACTTGTTGGTGTCAGAAGCCCTTGGGTTTCTCACTGAAGCTGGGTGGAGGGGGGTGGGGCCTGGACCACTATGCCCCTGGACCCTCTGATTTGAGTCACAGATTGCTGTGTGCATTTGTGGCAATATGCAATGATTGGATATCTCCTCTGATCTACACCTTTTAAATAGTTGAATAGAAGATAGCAGTAAAGCAATCCATAAGGTCTTCAGGTTATCCAAAGACGTTACAAGGCAAGCATGTAGCTCTTGAGGGACTGGCCACATATTCCAACACATCTCTTATTTCTCTGTACAGGTCTAGTGTGGCAACTGGTCTGACCACGGGCTGCTAAAGAGACCAGCAGCACTAATGCTGACCCCCACCCCAGGCCTCTACAATGATTTACTACTTATTATTTTTATGGGTATTTTGCCTGCATGTATATCTGTGAACCGTGTGCCTGCCAGGTGCCTCAGGATAATAGAAAGAGGACCTCAGATTCCTTGAAACTAGAATTATGGATGGTGGCGACCCACCATGTGGGTGCTGGGAACTGAACCCAGGTCCTTTGGGGGAATAACCAGTGATCTTAACCTCTGAGCCATCTCTCCAGCTCCTGTTCCTGTTTGACTTCTATATCACCAAGTCACCTGTAGCCCTGCCCACAGTAATATTTTAATAAATGCTGGGTGCAAACAGGCAGGACTCAGGAAGACAATCTGTAAAGATAGAAAGGGACCTAGAAGAAAGTGTTCTTGGGCAATTACTCTGTTTTGTTTTCTGTATATGTACTTTATATGTATGAGTATTTTGTATATATTTACTTTATGTGTGTGAGTGTTTTGCCTGCACAAATGTATGTGTACTATAGACATGCCCATTGCTTACAGAGGCCAGGACAGGGTGTAGCATGCTCTGGAACTGGAGTAAAGATCAGTTGGGAGCTACCATGTGGATTCTGGGAATGAACCCTTGGTCCTCTGCAAGAGCAGCAAGCGCTCTTCGCCACTGCGCCTTCTTTCCGTGTCCAGATGAAAAGGTTTGATGCAGAGCTTTGTTTAGTTGTAAACTTGACACCGCCTGCAGTCAGCTGAGAGGGTCTCCCAGGAAGGATTGTGCACATCAGAGGGGCCGGTGGCCAAGCTAGTGTGAGCCAGTCTTGATTACTGATAAATGGAGGTGTGCCCAGTCCATTGTATGAGGCATTATCTATCCTAGGCAGGTGGCCTGGTGGCGTATTAAAAAAGCTAGCTGAGCATGAGCCAGAGTCAGGGAGCAGAATTCCTGCGGCAGTTTATGCTTCTAGTTCCTGTCCCGACTTCCCTCAAGGATGGACCAGAACATTAAAACGAAATCAGTTATTTATCAAAGCAACAGAAAACAAAACAGGGCCAGCCATCACATAAGAACACTTTTTTCTTGGTTTCTTTCTATTTTTCTGGGTCCTAGCTGCTTACATCCAGTATTTATTAAAATATTGCTGTGGGCAGGGCCATGAAAGATCAGGGGGTCAACAGGAAGGAAACAGTTCACAAGGATAACAGTCCCGGTACAACGGAGCACTGGAAGCCTGCACCTAAAGGAGGCCTGAGGAGTTCTAATGGCAACCCTGTCCTCGGCACACAGACCTGTCACCCCATTTTGAAATGGCGGGGCTGAGATTCCCTTCCTGTCTTGATTTTGCTTGTGGCGCTGCAGGTTGAACGCCAGGTCTGTCTCAGCCCCACTGCTGAGATGCGGCCCCATCCCTCTAGCTCATTCCTTTGTCGAGCAGCACCGGGAGGGCAGTACTGAGCAGAGAGTGCCCCAGGCTTCCTGGACTGAAGGGACTTGAGAGGCGGGGCTCACCTGGTTCAAGTGTGCAGCTATGAGCGAGGGTTCCCATATCTTATAGTTTGCGCTCCCGGTAGGTTTCTCCTTCTTGGGTGCCATGAGAAGGATGGGAGGTTCATGGGCCTCAAAACTGGGCTGAGGCCAGGCCTGAGCGTCCCTAAGGCCTTGGTAACCGAGACCACGCCCAGTTCCTGAACGGATCTCGCTCCCTTCCCCCAAACCGGTTCCCGACCCTCAAGTCAACCGCTTCCCCGTTTCCATAGTAGCAGAGCGGCTAAGTGCCAAGCTCCAGAAATCCCAGGGTAAATCTGATGATTTTCCAACGGGAGGAGCTGGCTTACTAATTTCTTTTATCATTTCCACTTTCTGTTTCTTTTGGGAGCAAAGTCTTGTCCGAATGAACAATGCGTAGAAACTCAAATTTACTCATTCAGGCCTCCCTTCCTAAGTTTCCTCTGGTGCAGTCAACCTAGCCTTGAGAATGACAGCCCAGTCAGCCCAGGCGGTTTTCAACCTCTAATCTCCAGGACTCTTCCTCACCTCCCCCTTATTTCTGTATTTCTCTATCTGCTCTGCCTAAACAGCTTCAGTTCCTTTAAAACAGAGCCCCTCAACCTTCCTAATGCTGTGACTCAATACAGTCCCTCATGTTGTGGTGACCCCCAGCCATAAATTATTTTCGTTGCTACTTCATAACTGTAATTTTGCTACTGTTACAAACCGTAATTAAATATTTTTAGAGATAGCGCTTTACTAAGGGGGTTGTGACCCACGGGTTTAGAAGCCAAGCCGAGCAGAGCCCCCCCCTCGCTTTTCCACCCCAAACTCATCTAAGATATCACAGTTAGACTGAGTACAAAAATGATGATCATCGTAACATTTGTGGATTTGTGCTGTGACTTGAACCCAGGTCGTCTGAAAGAGCAGCGAGTACGCTGTGGCACTGAGCTCTCTGATGTTACTTTATTTTTATGTGTGTACGTGTTCATGTGTGTGAAGGTAGGCAGACATGAAACAGAGTACACATGCATGTGGAGAGCAAGATCCACTTCGGCGTCTTTCTTCAGGCGCCATCTTCCTTGCTGGTTGAGCCAGGTCTTTGAGGAGCCCAGGGCTTGCTGAATAGGTTAGTCTAGCAGTGAGCCTGGGGGATGCGACTCACCCACTTCCATCTTGCCAGGGCTAGGGTCACATATCTTCTCACCTGTCTGATATGGACTCTGGGGATTGGATTGAACTCAAGCGCTCATGCTTGCCTGGCAATCACTGTACCAACGGTGCTATTTCCTCAGTCCTACTTAGTGAACTTTTCTTAAGTTTCCTTGGGACAAATGAGGACATCGACAAGCAGATCTCAACCAAGGTACTTTTCTGTCTCCTCGATCTGTATAAAGGGCAGCACCGAGCCATGCTTGCCTAGCGCCAAGCCACTCCTCGCGTCTAGAGTGATTTTATTACCTCAGCCAGCCAAGGGTGACAAACCCTGCTTGTGACCTGCAGCTGTACTCTGTCCAGCACAACCTACATGACCGCTGCTTTCCACATTGAGGAAATCTTCTGACCCTGTCTCTGAGAGAGAAATCATGAGTGCTGGGTCCATGGAGTGAATACTTGGTATGAGTTCAGACTTTCAATGGCTTCCAAAGCCTATATGTTAAGGCTTTGGTCTCCAGATGGTGGCACTATTGAGAGGGGGGTGAGAAGTTAGGTGGTGGAGTCTAGGGAGGTATTTGGGTGTGGGTTATTGGGACTTGGTCCTCTTCCTGTCTCTCTTTGTTTCTTGGCCACCAGGCTAGAAGCAGACTGTTCTATTACCTGCATCCATCTGCAACATCTTCTGCCTTGTCACAGGCTTAAACAACTGGCCCAAGTGACCAGAAAGTTTCTGACATCATGTGGCAAGATAAATCCCTCCTTCCTAGAGGCTGCTTATCATTAGTCACAGAGATCAGAATCTGTCCTAGTCAGGGGTACCAGCTGATGCCTGTGGCTCTACTTCACCTTTGTGGGGGTGCTTCTTTTTAACTTTTGTTCATAATTTGTTGAAGAAATAATCCCCTCCCTTTTGATACAGATACTGAAGAAAAAGCACTTCTCAAAATAATTTTTCACAGTTAAAAATATGTATTTATAATATATATATATATATATACTTTATTTATAATATAGTATTATATTAAAATATAGTAAAATGTATTTTTTTATTTATTGAAAAGGGAAGTAAAGGGAAATAAAAACACTTTAAGATAAAATTAAAGATTTACATGGAAAATATTTCAGATAAACAATAAAATTGACAATTTTCATGGAAAAATAAGAGTAAAGTGGTAGACATGTAAAACATTGCTAAATTAATTGAAATATGGAACAGAAACATTTTATGATAGAATTGAAGATTTACTTGGAAAATATTTCTGATAAAAGTGTAGGAAAATGTAGAAAACATGTTAGAATTGAAGATTATCATGGAAAATTTTATATAGATATAATAATGGTAGGCATAACAGTATTCCTAAGTTGATTGAAAGTGGAATTATAAACATTTTCTGATAAACTTGAAGATTTACATGGAAAATATTTCTGATAAAATTGAAGAAATATATAGAAAAACATGTTAAAATTAAAGATTATCATGGAAATTATACAGATAAAATGATAGGCATAAAGATAATTCTAAGTTGATTGAAGGTGGAATTATAAACATTTTCAGATAACATTGAAGATTTACATGGAAAATATTTCTGGTAAAATTCAAGAAATATATAGACAAACATGTTAAAATTGACTATTTCATGGAAAATTTTACATATAAAATGGTAGATTATAAAAACTCTTTCTATATTAATTGAAGGTGGAATTAGAAACATTTGAGATAAAATCAAAGATTTACATTGAAAACATTTCTGATAAAATAGAGGAAATATATAGAAAGACATTAAAATAGAAGATTATCATGAAAAATAATGCAGATAAAATGATAGATATAAAAATTACTAAATTAATTAAAAGGGGAATTACAAACATTTTCTGATAAAATTGAAGATTTACATGAGAAATATTTTGTTAGTCTATTTCTTTTTATTGGGGAGTTGAGTCCATTGTTGTTAAGAGATATTAAGGAACAGTGATTATTGCTTCCTATTATTTTTGATGTTATTTTTATGTTTGTGTGGGTATCTTCTTTTGGGTTTGTTTTAAGAAGATTACTTTCTTGCTTTTTTAGGCTGTAGTTTCCCTCCTTGTGTTGGCATTTTGCATCAATTATCCTTTAAGGGATTTGTGGACAGATATTGTGTAAATTTGGTTTTCTCATGGAATATCTTGGTTTCTCCATCTATGATGATTGAGAGTTTTGCTGGGTATAGTAGCCTGGGCTGACATTTGTGTTCTCTTAGGGTATGTATGAGATGTGCCCAGAATCTTCTAGCTTTCATTGTCTCTGGTGAGAAGTCTGGTGTGATTCTGATAGGTCTGCCTTTATAAGTTACTTGCCCTTTTTCCCTTACTGCTTTTACTATTCTTTCTTTGTTTAGTGAATTTCGTGTTTTGATTATTATGTTACAGGAGGACTTTCTGTTCTGGTCCAGTCTGTTTGGAATTCTGAAGGCTTCTTGTATGTTCATGGCATCTCTTTCTCTAGGTTAGGGAAGTTTTCTTCTACAATTTTGTTGAAGATATTTACTGGGCCTTTAAGATGTAAATCCTCACTCTCCTCTATACCTATAATCCTTAGGTTTGGTCTTCTCATTGTTTCCTGGAGTTCCTGGATGTTTTGGGTTACCAGCTTTATGCATTTTGCATTTTTTTTTTTTTTACTGTTGAGTCAATGTTTTCTATGGTATCTTCAGCACCTGAGGTTCTTTCTTCTATTTCTTGTATTCCATTGTTAATGCTTGCATCTATGACTCCTGAATTCTTTCCAAGTGTTTCTATTTCCAGAGATACCTTACTTTGTGATTTCTTTATTGTTTCTACTTCCACTTTTAGATCCTGGATGGTTTTGTTCAGTTCCTTCACTTGATTGTTGTGTTTTCCTGTAATTCTTTAAGGAATTTTTGTGTTTCTTCTTTAAGGGCTTCTGCCTGTTTACCCATAATCTCCTGTTTTTCTTTAAGGTATTTTTGTGTTTTCTCTTTAAGGGCTTTTACCTGTTGACCAATGTTCTCCTGTATTTCTTTAAGGGAGTTATTTAAGTCTTTCTTGAAGCCCTCTATCAGCATCATGAGATATGATTTTAAATCCTACTCTTGCTTTTCTGGTGTGTTGGGGTATCCAGGACTTGCTGTGGTGGGAGAACTGGGTTCTGATGTTGCCATGTGGCCTTGGTTTCTGTTGGTAGGGTTCTTGTGCTTGCCTTTCACCATCTGGTTATCTCTGGTGCTAGTTGGTATTGTTGTCTCTGGTTGGAGTTTGTTCCTCCTGTGGGTCTGTAAACCTGTGTCCTTACTCCTCTGAGTTCAAAAGTGAAAGCACTGCTGGGAGATCTCTCTCTCTCTTTCCTAGAAGGCTATGCACAAAAGCCTGTGGAGTCTCCTGGCTCCCTGGTGCAAATGGTGGCAGGAAGACTTCCGTCCCAGCTGCTCCACTGATCTTAGGTCCTGTGTGCTCCTAGCAGGTCCCCTACAGAGAGAAGGTGGAGATCTCACCTCTGTGCTCAGAAGTGAAAGCACTGCTGGGAGATAACTCTCTCCTGGAGGGCTGTGCACAGAAGGCTGTGGAGTCTCTGGGCTCCCTGGTGCAAATGGTGACAGTGTAAAATGTATTTATAATATAGTATTTATCATATGTATACTTTATTTTGGGGGAGGGGGCTTAAATCAATCTCTGTGACATTTTACAGACTCCATAACAGGAAGCCTTTTCTTTTGTTATAGGAATAAAATGACAGAGGAATGGTGATGTCAGAGGAATTTGCTAGAGGAGATTTTTCATGAGGATCTCCATGGTAACTAATGAGTCTGTCGTTCATTCATTTTCATGGCCCTTTCTCCAGAGCCTCCTTCTTCACCAACCATTTCTTAATGTTATAGGATTAAAAACTGTTTTTGTATAATTGCTTAAAAGTAAGGGCAAATCTCTTACACACTGACAACATCACTCTAAATTTTGATCATATTTCTTCCAGTTGAAGCTGCTTGGAGAACTGTGCTTTTATGAGTGAAGTAATAAAAACATTTATTGGCATTTAAGTTCATGTTGCATTTAAAAATTAACTACTGTTTATGTGTCATGTTTTATTGCTAATTGCATTTCTTTTTGAGTGTGAGTTCACACCACAAGTTAAAGCTCCTCCCTTACCAGCCATCCAGCCAGGTCATTAGCAGATGATTAACAACATAGGTTCCACATAAGAGAGAGAAGCAAGAAGAGAAAAATGGAAACAGAGACTTTACAACTGAATGTGTTATTTTAAACTGTAAAGAAACTATCAGTAGCTTTTTCTAACAATCGATAACTTTACAAACCAGTTTGAACAAAAAATATTTTTGCGTGTGTGAGTGGTTTGCCAGAACAACGTTGAGTACTCTGCATTTATTCCTGGTGCCCAAAGAGGCGAGCGGAGATCGTTGGATGCCTTGGAACTGTAATTGTGGGCGATTGTGAGCCACCATGTACATGGTGAGATTTGACCTCCTGTCCTTTTGCAGTGTCAACACATGCTCCTGAATGCTGAGCCACCTCTCTAGGTACACCTCTACTTTTGGCAGCAATTAAGTATTTTGTAATATTTATGAGCATAAAAGTGTTTTTCAGAAAGCATCTCCTTTTCTTTCTTCTCATTTTAAGGGATGGATTTTTACAATTTTCTTTATTCTTATCTATGAAAGGGTGACTGAGTTCTTGCCAACAGGAGGCAGTAGTGGAATTACCTATTTTAGAATGTGGGCTTGACTCTTAAAACCATTTCCCATATGTGGTTCAGACTCTTCCCGCACCTGTCTAGATCCTGTAGCACTGATGTCCTTGACGGAGCGATTGCTAAGGTACAGAGGTCTCTCCCAACCTTTTCCACACCTAAAAAATCTGCTTAGGCTAGTAAGTAGACGAGCAATGACTTCTCTTTAAACTTGAAAAACACTGGTTCTACAGCCACTGGGCTTTGGTAACCATCTCATTAGCTGTACTTCCATTTCTGTTGCTGTGGGAAAACACCCTGACATAAGGCAATTTAGGGGAATAATAGGGTGAATCTCAGCTTATATCCCCACGTCACAGTCTGTTACTAAGGAGAAGTCAGAGCCAGAACGTAAGGCATAATGTCCAGTCAAGAGCAGATAGAGAACCACACATGTTGGTCTTTGTTGGCTTGTTGTTTCAAGCTTGGGTCGCCCTCTCTGCTCTCCTAAAGTTCAAGGCCCAGCCCATGAAATGAGACTGCCTATATTCAGAGTTTATTTTCCCACTTTAATTAACAATCAAGACAATCTGCTACAGATATGTGTGTAGACCAAAGGTGATCTAGATAACTGAAGTCTTCATTGAGATCCTCTTCCTATGTGATTTTAAGGTTCTGATAAACTGACAACTAACGGTGATACCATCTTAACGATTTTGGATGTTTTCATTGCGAGTCTAACAGTTGTAGCTTTTCTGAAGCAGCCTGAGGAAGCAATTTTGCTTCTTTCAAGTAGACAGTGGGCAATGCCAGCTACCATAATAGATAGCTGGTCCTATCCCCACTCTACCTTTTACCAGTTTGGAGAGGAAATCCTTTGCTTTCTTTATCCATTGATACATTTCTTACTTTAAATAACTGGGGGGCAACAAAGTCATCGACCTTATGTCACATACATCCAGGACAGTTTTTTGACATGTTTTTAAAAAGAATACAAAATGATATTCATTGCATCTCTCTCTCTCTCTCTCTCTCTCTCTCTCTCTCTCTCTCTCTCTCTCTTTCTACCTAAATTAAAATTTTGCTAACATCTTAGAGGAAGTGTGCATTTTAAAAGCTCCAAGTATGTATTTCAGGATGAAAGAACACACTTCCAGTGTAATATTTTATTGTAAAGCGCTACCAGAATAAACTGCAATATGGAGGGTTTTCTAAAATTGACTTAAGGAATCCCAAAGGCTTTTATTGTAGCATGCCTTTTGGTCAGTCTTGGCTCCTTTCATTATTTTAGGGCAAGTAACAGTCTAGATAATTTATGGTGCAGAATGGGAAGACATTCTATAGTAACCAAATTTATAGGCGATTTCATCATGGAATTGGCCTGTTTAATTTAAGAAAATAGGTGTGAATGATGATGGCCATAGTTTTAAGAACCAAAGACTATACAGCCAATGGGAGGCTTTGCCAAGAGCCTGAAAAGAAGCATTCCATCTGTCGTACATTTATGAATTGGTATAATAAATTGTTTCCCCCACTAAATATAAGTTGAAAAAATTTCAAGCATATACTTTACTACATAAGGTTTCCCACATGGTAGTGGCTAAATCAAAACTATACTATTTGGAGAATTTTCTCTCATTGGCAGGGGTGCTCTTGGCTTGTTTGATTTAGTGTTTCCAGTAAGATTTTGCATTTAGTATGTTTAATTCAAGGACAGCCTTCTTTCAGGCTGGGCTGTTTCTTCAGGTTACTGGGCTTGCAGAGAAAATGATTTTTTTTTTTTTTTTGTCTTTGATCCTGAGTGTTCAGTTAACTTACTCACGCGCATGGACTCAATATACTCCTTATACTTGACAAGGTCAAACCAACTGTTGATATGGCCAGTGTTTCCACTGTGAAGAAGTAACTTTAGGAGCTAGGCAGTCAGTCACATCTGAGCCAGGATTCCAGGTATTGGACATCTATTCAGCCCACCTTTGGATAAGACCTTAAGATATCTACTGAGTTCTCAAATTGGCATTCTGTACTCAAGGACAATTTTCATTACAGGTGCCCTGCTTATACCACTCTACCTTGTGCTTCTAATCTCCTAATAGAAAACCAAATATAGTGTCTTCAAACTTTATTTTCTATAATGCTGAAGGCTACACTTCTTCCATAGCTATAGTCCAAAACATATGGAGGATATTATACCTGAACCCAGGGGTCAGCATTAACTTCCTATTCGGTCTTCAGTGCAGTCAGAAGTGTTGACTTTAATCTTTAAAGCTCCTTGTTGTTCAGCTGCCAGTTCCTTTAGATACTGCATCTCTCCCTATGCATCATTGTGGAGATTAAAATCAGCTGCAGTGCATGGCGTGCTATTCACAGTCCCAGGAGGGCTGTGGGCAGTCTGGGAGCAGGATCACTTTCTAAAGGACTTCGCTAAGAACCCTCGGTTTGTGCTAAGGATAAAAGCACTATTTTGGATTTTGTAGGTTGGACCTGGAATGCTTTGCTACATATATGTAAGTCTGTGGTACCATAATTAAGCACTGATAATTTTTATATTGTCTGTTGTGAAAGAGTTCAGGGCATCATATCTATTTCTCAATGAATCAGAAAATAACAATCACGCACATTAAAAATAGAGCTAGTGTGCATCTGTTTTGCATTGGCTAGTGTGGGATCTTTCTCTCTAGTGTTCTCTCACTCTCTGTTTCCTTTGAAACTCATTTTCAGTATCTTCAGTGAAGGAATTTGTCCTTAATCCTTTGGGGACACTCTCAGATTTCGTGATCCATGATAAGTCACTGCTCCAAGTGCTCAGAATACTGTGTTTGATTTCTTAATGCTTTATCAATGTCTGTTACTTATAAATTTTACAATGTGGAATAATTTTATGATTTCTGTTGTACAAGGTTCAAGAGCTCTGGTTAATAGGAAAGACTTTCAGTGAAACTGCTGCAGCCTAACGGACTGTGCCAACTCACACAATGTCAGGCTGCAGGGAAGTGCTGTAGGAAGGAGGAGTGAGGTTTTCTTGCTGATTTATAGCAAGAAGGATCTATTTAGACATGTGAGTGAGGTCTTAGAGTTAGCCATTATGATTGTGTCTGGGCTTATGTGGTTTCTCATGCTTTAATGTTTGTTTTGTGAATTTGTGGACACCCCAGATTTGGTGCATAAATGTTTACCATAGTTGTATACTCTTGATGAATCCTTTTTGTCAGCTCAATAATATAAAAAAGAATGTTAGTCATATACTTGAAGGTCATTTATTGTAGTTAGTATTATGACCTGCTTGAAATGTAAGTTTATAGTGAATTGCTATAGTTTGTATATGGTTGGTTCTCCAGGACTTTGTGTGTTGGAAACTTGGTACCCACGTAGTGGCTTTGAAGTGATAGTGCTTATTAGAGCCAGGCCTGCCAGAAGGCAATTGGGTATACTCTTAGATGCTCATAGGTATAGGCTTTGCTAATAGTAATGGATTGCCTCTGGTCACATGGATGGGGTTAGGAATCAGAGCTTTGGGTTGTTTCCTTCAGGAGCTGGTTGTCATGTGAAGGGGCCTGGTTCTCTCTCTCTCTCTCTCTCTCTCTCTCTCTCTCTCTCTCTCTCTCTCATCTGTTTACATACCATTCCATTGCTTCTATGCCCTGTTGTGATGCAGCCAGGGACATCTCTGGGACATTGCATCCTTACTAGAACCGGAGATATGATGTTTGTACTTTCAAGAACCGTGAGAAGAATAAATCTCCTTTCTTCATTCATTGCTTAACATCATCTGGTATGTTTTTACATCATCACTAAAAGGGCAATGGTGACAATTTTCATAATTATGTTTGTCCTAAATAAATGTGCTTTAAAAGTGCAACTGTAAAACCATGGTACAGCATGTAACTACTTTTTACATTAACCCCAGATTTAAGATTTATATGAGGGTATCCTTAAAATCTCTATCCATCTACTTTAGCCTTCTGAATGTTGAGATTGAGGATGTGCTAGCATGCCAACCAGTATGTGTATTTTCATGTAAACCAGTCTCTATTATTTAGATTTTACTTAAATTGATACTCATTCCTGCTTGTCTACACTAAAAAGAAAATTAAACAACAACAATATACTATCCTATCACCTTGTCTCCATATGGGAGTCCTCACCTTGTCTTATTATATCTTGTTTTCTCTTTGAGACTTGCTCTTTTCTAGAGAAGAAACAAAGGGGGAGTGGCTCTGAGGGAGGAGGGTGTGGGTGTGGGACTAGGAGGAGTGGGGGGGGAGGGGAAACAGTGGCTGAGATGTTTGAGAGAAGAATCTACTTCAATAAAAAGAATACTACCTGGCTGGAGCGATGGCTCAGTGGTTAAGAGGACTGACTGCTCTTCCGAAGGTCCTGAGTTCAAATCCCAGCAACCACATGGTGACTCACGACCATCCATAAAGAGATCTGGCACCCTCCTCTGGTGTGTCTGAATACAGCTACATTGTACTTACATATAATAAATAAAAAAATCTTAAAAAAAGAAAAGAATACTACCCCAATAATAGTCCCCCAGAGAGCCAAATGATCCCAAAAGATTCCAGAAAGCTGCAGAAACCAGAAAGCAGAAGAAAGGCCTTCCAAATCAAGACTGAGTAACTCTTTCCAGCAAGGAGTCAATGTCCTTCAGACATTACAGCCCGAGTGAGGTACTGAGCACTCAGGTGGCCTTCCAGCCAAGGCTCCCTCATATGCAACACCCTGCACAGTCACTGCCTGGGGACCGAGCCGAGATATAGCAAGCATCATGGAATAAAACTGCACCTAGATTCATTCCTTCTGCTGGTGCGCAGGGTCCGATGTTGGCCCTGAGGAACAATGTGCTAAGAAACATTGTTGAGAATCCAGTGAACAGGCAGGGGTGGGGAGGGCTGCTAGCAGAGTACTGGGCTAGGGTTGCATCTCTTGAGCCTCTTGAAGGGGGAAAACAGAACACTGTAGAAAGCAAGAGGAAAGAGGTGCCGGCCTTTGGATGGTGTGAGATAGAAAGAAGAACTGTGCCAAGTCAGTGCTAAGATGCCTGGGAAACATTTTTGGTTTGCCTTTATTTTTATAAGCGAAACTAACTTCACCTTGATGCCAAGATCTCTTTGTGTTTGCTTTTTCCGTCTATGTCAATATCCAGGCAAAGCAAGCTACTGTGTACCTCAACACTAAGGGAAATAAATGCATGACTAAGCTATCTCAGTAGTTGGTATTTCGGTGTGTTCAGTAGAGCAAATTGTCCTCACGAACTGTCTTGCCGTTCTTTCCTATTCTTGGAGCTGTACATAACAAATGAAAAGTATTCTAAGCAAGGCATGTGCGTCTTGACTGGTAGCCATTTCTGCCACAAAGAAGGCCCCTTTCACACCTGCCACCAGGGAGCCCAGGTCCTTCAGCCTCTCTCTCCTGTCAACACTGTACCAGAGTGAGACATCATTGGCAGCCCAGCAGCTGGCGTCACCAACCCTGGGGCCCTTCCCTCTGGAGTGCCTACCAAAGCAGCGACAGCTGGGAAGAAGAGACAGGTGTGCGAGGCATCCCTGCAAGAAGCCTGCCCAGTTAACCTGCATAGGAGATTCATGGTGGGCAGAGAAGAGGGCTGGGCAAAGCAGAATCTTAAATGGACATTCCTTAGACATTTGAAAGGTTTCTTTAGAGAAGTTGGAGCTGACCCACGGGAGAAGGAAAAAATTCATCATTTTTTTTTTTTTTTGGTTTGTCGAGACAGGATTTCTCTGTGTAGCCCTGGCTGTCCTGGAATTCACTCTGTAGACCAGGCTGGCCTCGAACTCAGAAATCTGCCTGCCTCTGCCTCCCAAGTGCTGGGATTAAAGGCGTGTGCCACCACCGCCCAACTCATTATTTTTTAGTGTTTAGTTATAAAGTAAGGATAGATAGCAAGCCCTTGGTAAGCCAATTAAAACAAAAAATGGGGGGAAAAGGCAATGTGAAGAAGATACAGTAAATACAAAGGCTCTGGTTGGTAGGTATCCTGTGAACTTTCTCTCAAACAATATAGCATCAATGCTTGAGTTTCCTCTGGATGTCATATCTAGAATCAGTTGTTCTCTGAGCCACTTATGTTTTATGGCTGAGATGCCAGTACTAAGTAATATTTACCCAGCACTCTGTGCATACACATAATCACAGCATAACCTCCCAACCTTAAATAGAAATCATCATTATTAATTATAGGTTAACCAAAGCAAAGGGGTTATCCAAAGTCAGATCTGAACACAAGCCCCTGGAGTCTAAATTGTGAGACACCCTCCCTACACAATGTACAAGACCACACCAAGCAAGAAAGGCATCCATACCATTAGAAAGTCCATATGGAGGATGAGCTGTGGGACAAGTCTTACTTGCCTGCCCTACGGCCACCAGCTACAGTGAGCCCAGGATTCTGCCATGTGCCTAATACTGATGACGTCCTTCAGAGAAAGGAGAAAGAATTTGAGAAATGGAGGGTTCTTTCCTACACACACACACACACACACACACACACACACAGAAGAGAGAGAGAGAGAGAGAGAGAGAGAGAGAGAGAGAGAGAGAGAGAGATCGTTCATGTTGGCTGGGATAGTCACTAAAGCCTTTCTAAAGGGGACAAAACTTGCTCTAAGGAATGCCAAGGGGAAGATGGGATCAACTCAACGGAGAATCGTCAGTGTGATCACCAAAGTAAGGAGAATAATAAGGCATGAGGTTGTGGAGGAGATGAGGCTGAGAAGAGCCTCATTTTCTGAGATCAGCTTAATTGGAATATAATGTTTGTGTTAGAAAGGAAAGGATGAGAAGAGACTGGAAGGAGAGAATAGAAGGAAGCAAACAAAACCTCACCCTCCACTTTCTGTGTGTTAGCCCCTAATAGTAGACAGCCAAAGCACAGAATCATCCCTACAGAAGTTGGGGAGGTAGACTCCAAATAGCAGCAACAGAATTATTATAGTCTTAGGTAGGTGGTGAAAAAGTCAAAAGCCCATTTGTAGGTATGTAGAGCCACTGGTAGCATGGAGCAGAAATGAAACAGATCCCCTATACCATCATGGCAGAGAGGTTATTGCAACAGTGTCTATGCTAGTAGTATGAAAATGCATAGTATTGTGAAATGAATCTGTAATGGTTCTGTGTTTTGGTTCCGATTACAATTCTGCCATTTGATTGGAGTGGAGCCCTGTGTGAGTCTCTCTATGCCTCAGTTTCCTCCTATGTTAAGTAAAGACAATTACAGCATCAACCTTGTGCAAATGGCTTTGATGGTCTTTGAAATAGCACTGGCTCTGTAGTCACTTCAAGGCTCTTACATCTACCAGTGGGAGAATTCATGTTTATAAATTGCATGGGCATTGATTATTTAGCTTTACTTTGTCTCTTTATACTTATGAGCTTACTATAGCCAATACACAATTTGTCTATAACATGAAAACATGATGAATGAAATTTAAAGGTCAGCTTGTTATTCAAATACTAACATACAGATGATTGGTGCTCTTGGAAGATTTCATAGACTATACATGTGTCCTGTTCCTAAGTTCATCTGAGACACAGAAAGTTACATTAGGTTATTGTCCTGAATTCAAAATCCGGACAACCCTATATATATTTGTAGGGAGGGCATCTTTGTCTTTCAGATATAAATTTCTACATTTTTGTTATGCTAACTCTATTCATTATAAGAAGTCCAATGGATAAATATAGGTAGAAGTATAGTGGAAATCCCAGGAAACTCCAACATGGGAGCTGCACGGTGGCTCTGTAAAGCTGGGAAGTGGGGTGGGAGTGCTATTTTGAGAGGTGTAGTAGAAAAGGAGAATCTGAGTGTCCCCTAAAGAGTCATGAAGATGAAAGTCACAACTCCATTAGAGCAGGGGCAGCCTCGGCTGGGTGCAGGATGACAGAAGTCTTGTCTGCTCTACAAACAGGCAGACATTTAAAATCTTTGACATCTTCTCTTAGTGCTTTTAATTTTCCTTCCTTCTCTTTTTCTTATTCATTCAACAAATCCTTTGATCTGTGCTTTGTTTTCAGTATTGTAAATTCTAGGGATACAAAGTTATATAAAATCTACCTTCAATAATGGTCAAGTCTGGTAGTGATGGATGCTAACTTAATTGACAATCACATTATGATGTGGTCAGTTCTTGAGTCCAGCAAGAGGACCAACACTTACTGACTTTTTGTAACAGAGTATTAGGTGATGAGAAACACAGTGGGTACCTTTAAAGAAAAAGAGTCTCGGGCCTAGAAGCGTATTCATTAGAGGTAGCTGGAAATGTGAAGAGAGACTAGCAAAGAGGGTTGAGACGTGAGTTTGAGGAAATATGAGAGGCTTCCTGTGGCAGGAGAGCTGGGCATACACAGAGGAGCAGAACGAAAGGGCCAAAGCCAGGAAACATGGTACTAGTGTGCTAAGAAGAGCATGTCAAAATTTTGACAAAATGGCCAAGGTGACCTGTGGAGAAAGAGAGGTCACTCTAGTTCACATCTTCTAGGTTTCCATCATGGCTAGTTGCCTTGTTTTCAGGCCTGTGGAAGGCAGGGAGTAGAGTGGTGGGCACAGCTACCCATCTCCTTGTTAGGAGGCAAAGAAAGATTATGAAGGAGAGCAAGGGATGCATAGTCTCCTTTGTGAACACACCTCCAGTGATGAGAAGGCTCTCCTTGGTCCTTGCTCTTACAGTTCCAGATAAGGCTAAAGAGTGAAAATGACCTTTAACACTAGGGGTAGGGTCAGCCCAGATATAAGTAAAAGCAGGGAAGAGTCACTTATGTTCCAGAAAGCTATGGAACTGTACAGATCTTACCCTTTCATAGTAGGCCTGAAGTTTATAGTTCTAGGACATATGACTCCCTAAACAAAGAACCTCTTCTTTATAAGCCAGAAAGCATGTTGACTGTGGAAGGAAGGGTGCCATGCCATTGTAGGTCTGTGACGCTTTGCATGTCACCTCTTGACTTCTGGGTTGTTCACTCATGTGGTGGAACATGTCACCCTCACAAAACTAAACCAGGGTAGTCTTGGTATTTCTTTTTATTTATTCACTTATTTATATTTATCAATCACTCACACTTTAAGACAGCACCTTCTTTTTGTTGCCCAGGTTGGTTTCAGACTGACAATCTTCCTGTCTCAGCTTCCCTAGTGCTGGGGTTACAGGCAGGTACTACCGTGGGATAGTTAGTGCTTGTCATAGATGGCCTCTTTTCTTCTCTCCACCTTCATCCTTCCCTTCTCTCTGCCTTGGTTTCTTCTCTGAGCTTCAGGCCTTTGTATGGCAGCACACGACTTCATGAATCAGGGAAGGGCTGCCACCCCTGAAGAAGATGTAGGGAGTGAATGGGAAATCATCACATCAGGTCAAAGGTCTGGAGGTTGCTGGGGGCCAGAAGACAGGCACTGGCATGCCTGCCAGAGAGCCTGGCAAGTGTGTGCATCGCAGTTCTGGGCACGACCTCAGCACAATGCCTGCTGAGTTATTGCCTATGCAGGGATAGCTCAAATTCAAGGCCTAAATCAGGGCAAAGGGTGCCCCTGAGGAAGGACTGAGAACTGGAAGTGAGGATCCAGGGGAGGAGGTGGGAAAAAGAAAAGGGGGTACCAATGTAAAGAAGTCATTAGGGGAAAGCTATGCTCTAATCGCTTCTATGATAAAGATGAGGGCAGGTTCCTGCACGGCTCAGTGCCCTGCGGACATATTCCTAACCACATGTCATTCCCCAAGCAGGCTGCCGTCATTCACCTCACTTGAATGAAGTCCTGCCTCCCATTCTTCCTGTTGAAAATTCATACTGAACCCCCTTGTGGCCTGACAGATGGGAAGACTGAGGGACTGGGTTGACTTAGTGTTTGAATCTACAGCCGGACAGACAGAAGGACTGAGAGCCTGGCTAACTCTTGGTAAAGAAGCGACAGTTGAGAAAACCCAGATCCATGGGTAGCTTTACCTCTTGGAATGTCTTAATCTACATTGTTTTCTATAATTCTTGGAGATTGGTATATTCATCTGGTGGCTTTTAAGTGTTTAGAAAACAAAAACCTAGAAATATCTTTAGAAGTGTAGGGATGATTAGGAAAACAAAATAAAACAACAAAACCCACAAGAGTACGCTCTAAAACTTAAGGCATGAATGAAATGTGCCTGCTGTCGCTGGCGGTCCTGGGATCTGCTCTCCAGCTGCTCTGCAGTTTCAGAGGGTTGAACAAGAAAACTGTCCTTGACGAAAGGGAAGAGTTACTTGTCCTTCATTACTTCCAGGCCACAGGAGGACTGAACTCGTCCCCTGTGGAAACCTGTCATCTTCCCAGTTCACAGAATGCTTCAGTGTAGTCTCAGGAGGAAGAAGAAACTATTTTAGGCAAAGGAAACACACTTTTCAAAGGTACCAGGTCGGGCTTCCTTTCTGTGTAAATTGTAATGCAGTGTATATCTACTCTACATCGAGAGGTAAGTCAGCGTGGTAAGCAGGACCCCTGCTCAGCATTTGAAATGGCTTATACATTCTGTCAGTATCTTTGAACTTTGTTCCTTAATGGCTCATTAGGGAAGTACACTGAAACATGCTTTTCCTTTTGTATGTGTGCACACATGTATGCATGAATGTGTGTGCATGTGTTCATGTAGAAGCCTGAGGACAACTTTGGGTTTTGTTCCTTAGGAGCGACCTACTTTGGCTTTTGAGACAGAGTCTCTCCCTAGTCAGATCTTGCTCGACAGGCTATGTTGTCTCACCAGTGAAATTTGGGGGTCCGCATGTGTTTGCATCCCAGTGCTGAATTACACGCATGTGCTATCATGACTAGCATTTTTGCATGGATTCTGGTGATGTCCTTATGCTTGCAAGATAAACACTCTACTATAGGTATGCTGTCTAGAATATTCCTTTTGACAGCAGTAGGGTCACGGGAACAAGAGGTTAAGATTAAAGAAAGAACAGATTCAAGATAGGGAGGATAGTTGCACACTGACAGATCAACGGTGGCTCTGGATGGCTACAGGTTAGTAATGCTGAGACATAGACTGAACAAATTGTGTGGAGAGAGAAACTCAGGGTCGGGCCTGGAGAAAATCACTAGATCTGATTACTAGAGCATGTGGCATAACATGACCAAGGTTGGAAGGGAAGATAATACATTCAGGCTTTGCTCAGTGGAGGATGAGCCACACCCCAAGGAAAGATAGATACCTAAAGAAATGCCTACTGTCTGTGGGAATCATCAGAGAGATTGGCCTGTAGGAAAACATATGTCAGTCATCTACCAGTGATAAAAAAAGTATAGATGGTTGATAAAATCACCCAGCAAAGTAGGCAGTGAAAGGTCTAGGGGCATTTGAGAGGCCCTTGCCAGTTTTCAGCAAAGCCACATTGTAGCCTTTATTTGAGGGTGTTGGTGGTGGGGTAGAGAGAGGGTAATATAAAGCAGAGTGAGGCTTCTTTCCTGTAAGCACTTGTGTTCCTGTGTCTTTTTTTTTCAAAGATTTATTTATTATTACAATCTAAGTGCACTATGGCTGTCTTCAGACACACCAGAAGAGGGCGTCAGATTTCATTATAGATGGTTGTGAGCCACCATGTGGTTGCTGGGATTTGAACTCAGGACCTTTGGAAGAGCAGTCAGTATTCTTAGCTGCTGAGCCATCTCTCCAGCCCACGTTCCTGTGCCTTTAGCGTAATGGGTAGAAGACGATTTTGCACATTGGTGAAATAATTCACCCTTTTAAACCAAAGTAGAGTAAAACACGTTTTCTTAGTGTGCCACCAAGGATGCAGAGGGTGTGGAAGCAACATGACAACCCGTATGTGGCGTTGGGCTAAGGAGTGCTTCAGTTTGGAGGCCTGCGGTCCGTGCTCAGTTAGGATGAGCCACTGTCATACAGCCAGTGCAGCTCTGTGGCACTGGGTTGTGATCAATTTAATTGGCCCACTTTCTTACCATGTAGATGGAAGGGCCTGCTTTCCCTATTCTGGGAACACTTGCTGCTCTGGGTTTGTATTTGGCTGCCATTTTCTTTCTGGTCCCTCTATTGTGACCTACCCTCCACATAGTGAATTTCCAAAAGTCACAAAAGAATTTAAGTCCTTAAAGCCTTCAGCTAGTGATCCTGTCTGTGACCCCTCTGCCTGTGGCTTCAGAAAGTGTAAGACTGCTCATCCCCGTGGACAGTGGGAAGCTGGGTAGACTCAAGTTACTCTTTCTAAGTTACAAGGCGCGCGGGGGTGGGAGTGGGGTGAGGGGGAATCCATGACTCTTTGGATGCCCCCATCTAAATGTTCACACTGAGGGAAAATTGCCTTCTCCAGGAAGTAAGTAATAAATCTCTCTCACCAACGCAAGTCCCTCACATCCTGAAACAACAGCATCAGCTGGGAGGAAAAGAAGGAAGCGCTCCTTCTCTCCGGGGATCCCCTTCTCTCCAAACACACGCCCCCATCAGACTACGGAGAGCGCCATAAGGCAGGCATCTAACATGTTTCTCCAGAGTTGGCAGCGGTCAAATGGCCGTGGAAAACGGCCCATGGTGAGAGACTGTTTCGTCAGGGTCACTCCTGGAGATGCTCAGCTTCTGAGGCAGGTTGAAGGAGCAACTCAGGGAAGATGCGAAAGATAAGGTCGGTGCTTGGTGTGAAGAGGGAGTTGCTGGTGGGGTAGTGTTGGGGATTCGCTGAGGTATTTCACTCAGTATCCTTCCAACACACATTAACAGTTGCAATTGTTTGTTATGGAAATAATCTTACAAGTGATTCAAATATAAATGATCACTGATACATATAATTGGAATGATTATATTAGAAAATTTGTAGCAGCTGAAAAACATTTCAAAAGGTCTGTTTAAATTAGAGAAGGAAAATAAGAGCTCGTTATGTATAGTTAGGAAGATTCTAGACTCACACCACTTTTGGGTTGATTGAGGCAGTTACATTTAATTTTGGCGAACACACTAGCTTACTTGACATTCTGTGTAATATAGTTTATTGTATTAATACAAATTCACCCAGAGTAGGAGTATCTTAAACTTAAAGGAAAGAATATAAATAAATAAGAACATCTGGTGAGGAATTGAGGCAGATGTGCAGATTGAAGTACATCAAACAAAAGGTCCTATTGTCTCAATGACTGGCTGGTGCTGTGTGATGTAAACATCTTACAGAGATGGAATTAATTGTCCAGACATGTCAGCTCATACCAGAAGATATCCTTGAAGCTTTTATCATTTACAGTTACAATAGTATTTATTGCTAATCCTTAGACTGACAAAAGCTATCCATAAAATGCACACTTACACATAGAAATGCCAAGTGTTTGGACTGTTTATTGGAGAATCGGTCGATGAAATGTGGCAACAAAAGTTCCTCTTAAGCTTCCCACACAGAATTGCACATACGGGATAGCTTATTCTTTTCCAAACACAGATTCCCTGGCGTAATTCAATGACATTGATCCTGCCATCATGTGCATGCAGCTATCTGGGACCTGCAACATTGGGATGATCATGTGACATAACAGTTGTCAAAGCAGGGCAGTGGCATGGTCTTAGTTCAGGATAGTTCTGTCCAGTGTCGTGTGGGAGATTGTTTTTTTAAGCCTGAGGTCTGCGAATTGGACAGAATCACAACTACTTATTACTCAAAAAATCTCAGTGTCACCATTGTTTTTGACATAATGCAAAGCAGGAGAGGACAGTGTACCTGCTGTGCATGCCATATTTTAACCATCTTTCTGGGACTTTTATAGATTCTCCCTCTCTTAAATACTTGTAGTTATATTAAATAACAAATATATAATTATTCTGATTATTCCTTCTATTTCTCCTTGTGATTTTAATGGTAATGAAAAGTCAAGATTCTGAATTCTGAGCACACTGAGAAATATCTACAAACACAGTAAGCCTCCCTTGTCAAGAAGAGAGAGAATCACCAGCCCCCAGTGTGAATCCTGCAAGCTTGGTGTCGTGGCTAAGCAGAAGTCTAAGCCCACTCCTTTGGATGTCACACTGTCTGAGAAGGCAAGCACAGGCCTCCGGAAACGGGAGCACACAGTCACAGCCAAGGCAGTTTGCTGAGTCTAAAGGCACAGTCAAGTATCTCCAGGAACGACACCGTGACCCCGGACAGCACCAAAACACATTAAAATGCTTTTCTAAGGACTCTTGGACACATAGCAAAGGGGAAATGCTTAAATAGTTGGAAAACAGCCCAGAGTCTCCCTTTCTTATATCTTTCTAGCGAAGTCTAGACTGACCGTCCCTCTCAATAGTCCATTACCACTCCCGTGTGCTACCCTCTTTTCTTACTTTCTGAACGTGTTCTCTTGTTCTCAGGTTAGAGTAAAGCTTCCTTTTCTCATGTAGTATACACTTTGCTCTGCTTTTCAGTTTTTGCATGAATTGGTGTATATTCTGCCTTCTTGTTGCTGGATTGAAACAAAAACAACTTAAGAAAGAAAGACCCTATTTTAGCTCACTGTCCATTGCTGCAGGCAGTCGAGGCAGCAGGAGCTTGAAGCATCTATAAGAAGCAAAGCAGGTGCCCGGGAAGCTGGCTCAGCTATTAAGAGCACTTCTAGGGGAACCAAGTTCAGTTCCCAGCACCAACCTGCCTTACAACCAGCTGTAATTCTACTTCCAAGAGACTCACCGTCCCCTTGGACCCTCTAAACCCCAAGCAGATACACGGTGTTTGTTCATACACTTGGGCAAAACACTGATACATATAAAGTAAAAATACGATTTAAAGAAGGAGACAACAGTGAATGAACGTGTGCATCTTAGTGCTCAGCTCACGTTCTTCACTTTATATTGTCTAGGGTCCCCTGCCCGGGGGATGGTCCCAGGCACAATTAAAATAGGAGTCCCATACCGACTAGTATAATCAAGATAATCGCCCGCAGGCGTGCCCGGAGGCTCAGCTCTCTGGTAAGTCTCGATTATGTCAGGTTGCACATTGACAGAATCTGAACTTGTCACTGTGCTCAGCACAGCAAGGGCTCAGCAGTTCAGCTATGTAGCAGGATTCTCCTTAGAAAGCAAGGGAAGGAAATACTGTAAATGCACACACACTGTGCTTGTCCATAAATGTAAACGTGATTCCCTCAAACGTTTGAAAAAATTACAGGATCACAGTATTTCATATGGTAACCACGGAATGGGGGCCTGACCAGGAGCTGAGAAAGACAAGTGTTTCGCTTTCAGTCATAGCAACAAAGAAAGACGGGGAAGAAGACACGTGGGTGGAGCATGGGTTAGGGAGGATAAAAGGGACTGGCAGGTGAAGAGTATTTTAAGACTTTATCCGAAGTTTCCAAGTATCTGCTATGTGGAAGAAGGAAAATCTGCAAAATGTGTCCATGTACAGTAGTAGAAAATAAATGTCTGTGGCATAAATAGGATTGTATTTGTGAAATAATACAAATGGGGAAACATATATCTGTTAATATAATATTAAGAACTCTTTTCTCTATGAGTGAGGCTTCCAAACTATTAACAGTCTTTAGTAAGAAATTCAGTTTTACTCATAATCTGTATGTATGCCTGCAGCGAATATTCATGCACAGGAAACACAATTTTTGTAAAATGAAGCTAATTTTATATGATTGTATGATAGCAATGTTTGCTATTTTTAGTATGTAGAAAATAACGCACAGAAAAAACCCACAGGCCTAGCAGATATGTTTGTAGCTTCTAATGCACAATGGCTGTGCAAGAAACTGTGTTGGTGTACACGTCAACCAAAACACACACCAGTGACCTCGTGTTACTCTAGACACGTGAGTTTGCCTGGTTAGGATAACAATTTGCCTGCGGGTAAAATGAAGGGAAAGAGCCAGAGTGTGCAACATCTTTGAAAGGAGCAAGAGACGAGACAACAAAAGCAATAAGACTCAGTGCGCATGCGCAGGTCGCAGCGCTACTCTGAGCCCACTCTGAGCCGTGGTCGCTCCGACCCTGAGGCACTCTGCCGCTTTTGCTGTAGGGGCCGAAACGCATTTCAGGCCGTTTTAAGCACATAGCATATTGTGAATGGTCCCATGTAAGCTTAATTCTCACCCTACGTCATGACGTTTTCTCATCTATTTTCAGTGTCTTTCCCGCTTAAGCACATATAAACACAGACTATTTTCTCATCAATTGAAGAAATTTGACTTTTTAATGAAATAAAAATGACTACATTATGTTGGAGAAGTACAGATCAGTTTTTCCAGTGAAAACGCCCCCAAGGATAATTTTCTGGTTTATTGTTGTTGTTTTTTTTATAACTGTGTGTTTATTTGTATGTATGTATGTATATTTGTATGTATATTTATGTATGCATGTTTATATTTCCCCTTTTGATATCAACCTGTCCTTTCCTCCTTTTAATATTTCATTAGCCCCACACGACCTTCCTTCTTCTGCGTTCTTTTTCCACATACACACCCAGTCACTGGAATTTACTCTGTGCAAAAATATATTTTAACTTGAAATAATTTCCACACCTACTTTGTTTAAAGAAGAGCTACGAAACATTAAATTTAATTTATGAATCCCTCTATTTGTGTTCCAGTCCTCTGCACACACACACACACACACACACACACACACACACACACACTGTGTTACTGCTGTGTCTCTATATGGCAACGACATTAATGTTTCTGGCAAAAGGCAATGCATAATCAATTATCACCTGTCACAAAAGGCTTTTAAGATCCAGCCAGATATTTCATAAATAGAGCTTAGCTCCAGCAAGGAGGGAAATGTCTTCCCCTGAAAGCAATGCAGCCCTCAGCCTTCAATCCTCTATCCAAAGAAGTTTCGAGAGCTTTCAGCTTAGTCAATACAAAACAGCGTCTTGCAACTTACATCTGAGAAAATCTGTTTTAGCATTTCAAAACTGGCTTATTGATATGATTGTTGCTAAGGAATGACAGCATAGCCTTAATCATTTTTTTTCTCTGTAGGGGAATAAGAGTCTTTCCAAAACCAGTTACTAGCCAACGACTGATCTTGTTTTTGCTGCAATGTTTTGTTTGATTTCAAACTCATCCACTGAGAAGAACTAGAATTTGGCCTCTCTGATCCCACTACAGATATACTTTCTTTCCTCCCTCTTCTTCCTGAAGTCCTTCTGAAAGATAAAACTCAAAACTCTGTCCTTCCAGCCAGAGAAAAACACCAATACCTAACACCAGATGTAGTTGTACATTTTCAAATCTCATCATTTTATACACACTAGGGATTCAGTAAATGCTATTAAAACATGAACACTTTTCTTAAACGGTGTGAGTATTAGCAGATGACTCCAAGCCAAGCCTCCCCACCACATCTGTTTAAAAATGTCCAGTGGCTTTCCTGATCATGGACTTGCTGGGTAGATGCTCTGAAGACGGCTGTATTTCTGCAGGTTCCACCCCTCATTCATGAGGGCTGAACTAGAAAGTCTGATGATGATTTTCAATTTTGGCATCTTCGGTGCTTCTGGTCAAATCTGTGGCCTGCCTTTAAAAGAAAAAGCTTTCCTAAACCTCCAGAGGGCAGCCCCATACCAGATGTTTTGAAAGATACAATCAGACAGTTGGGAAGAAAGACATGGGCTCAGCCCCTTGCTTAGACCAGTGTACACAGCTGACCAAGTATTCCCGCCGCCTCGTAGGGACCTGAGTTGGGGTGAGTCTGGGGCGGAAGAAAGCTGTCCACATTGATGTCTAAGCAGTCAAGGATTATAGCTGGACGTCTCACTTATGATAGTCTTCATTTCAGTAGTACCCCGAGACATGCAGACATTAATCCCATAAACCGGCCACAGATTATAGATTATATAACTATAATCAGTCTTGGGGTTTACACTTGATCTTAGCCAAAAGGCTGAGAAGTGATGAGTCTTGGGGTTTAAAGTAATAAAATTATATATGATTATATATTTGTATATGAGTTTCTTAATAAAAATGTGCTCTAAAGCAATGAACGATTTGACTCAAACATTTGCATTTTGAAGTTTATGCATGCAGTTCTCTTAGCTACCACTCACCTATCCTCCTGAGGCCGTAGCTACTTAACAGCAGATCTTAGGAGCTATAGGACCCAGGAGTTTGTAAAGTTCCCCGTTTTAGTCTTTGTGAGTCTCTGCGGATTTGTACTCCTTTCTTCTAAAAGATAAGAAGCAGGAAGCATCTTCTACTGGTAGACCATCAGACTGACACTTTCAAGGGGGTTACAATGATAGAAGTAACAGTAGTCATACTTGTTAACGTTTTCAAGGGGAATGAGAATCGTTGGCTTCTAGAAAAGTTATGTGTTAGGAGCACAAATAAGCATATGTAACTGGATTCTTCTCTCTCTCTTCTCTCTCTCTCCTCTCTCTGTCTCTTTTTGTCTCTCTGTCTCTCTCTCTGTCTCTCTCTCATACTGGTGAAATTCAACCATGCAGTTGAAAAATGAAGGGTTATTGGGTCCTGTATCTGTTACACCACAGGGCTCAGCCACTCGGGGAGGCAGGACATGGAAAGTTGGCCATGTTTACCCCACTCAGTCATTGGACGGGTGTTGGGCTGCCAGGAAGCTGTGGGACACTGCTCCCAGGGGTGGGGAAACACAGTCTGAGGTATGGGACAGCTGGAGCTGGTTCAGGGGTTCCCGAGCCTGCAACCAGACCAGGCCGTCTGGTTCTCAGGCTCTCGGACACCCATGCGCCATGCACTGGTGACATTCTTAAGATATAGTTAGAATAGTTTTTTTCTAATAGAACCAGTTATCAACACATGGGGCTGGTCTCACATTAAAATCATGACCATCAGGTAGGTGCCAGGGCCGCCTGAGATCACTACTCTATTTCTTTTTGCCAGCTACTCCTTCACTCTTCTGTATCTCTTGTCTTTTTCTTTCTCTTATAGCACCTCATCCAACTTCCCTAAGTTCCAGACATGGCTGTCTTTACACACATGCTCCCACTGCTAATCATTTAAGACATATAACTCTCTATTCCCATTTTGTTCTTTCAGTTATCTGGTTATGGATGTGCTAAAACCTCTGACCTCTGACTGGACCCCAACCTTTCTCTTTTCTCTCCTACCTCAGGGCATCTATTAAGGACTGCATAGCACTTCCCTAAAGGGCATTTGTGAAGGCCTACTAAGCACTTCACAGTGGGACTGTGTTGGGAGATGGAGGTAATTAAGGGCTAGTAAAGTCATTGGGAATGACCCAGCACCATGTGACTTGGTATCTTTCTGAGAAGATAAGGACATGGGCACATGCAGGGGAAATGATCTGTGAGGACTGAGGAAGAAAACACACCTCCAACTCCAGGAAAGGGGGCTCAAAGAAGACAACAATGACAGCAGCTTGAGCTTGGGCTTCCAGTCTCTGAAATGTCAAGGAAATGAATTTGTGTTCTTTTGAAAACTGTAAGGCTATTGGGTCCCGCATCTGTTCTGCCACAGGGCTCGGCCACTCGGGGAGGCAGGGCATGGGAAGTTGACCACACTTACCCCACTCAGTTGCCCTACTGGTGTTGGGCTGCTGGGAAGCTACGGTACACAGCTACAGGGGTGGGGAAGTGCAGTCTGAGGCACGAGACAGCTGGAACGTTCAGGCTGGGCGTGCTCCCAGACCAGTGCTCCCAGACCAGGCCATCTGGTTCTCATGGCTGTGAGCACAGAGAAGCCTTCTACGGGAGATCAGATGGTGGCTCTGTAGGTGGAGGCCTTCTCTTGTGACTTTCCATGGAAGATCCTGATGAAAAGAGGCAGTCCATGGCTTTAAGGCATTTATTGTCATGGGAGACAGTGGGTGAGTAAAACTGTACCCCACTTCTCAGGGCGGCCCTGAGATGAAATACCTTGTGCAGGGAGGAGTGTCTGGGAAGGAAAGCCTATTGGCTAAGCCTCCAGGCCTTTAGGTACCTTATTAAAATGGAGATCTGCCTTGAGCCTACAGGACCCACATCCTCTACCTGTGGAGGGGTTAGAGGCACTGCCCTCACGTGACTGATGGCCACCAATCTATGGAAGGCTGCAGCTAGTGACAGGGGCCTTGTGCCTGGGAACAGGTGAAACGCCTACTGTCCCTTCAAGGTCTCTGGGGTTTCGAGCCTTAGCTCACTCTTCACACTTGAGCTCGGCCCTCCTGCCACCTGTAGACTTCACCAACTGTGTGTCAACAAACATTTCAGCTTGACTTACATATAAAACATAACTTAATGTTATGAGGCTGCACGTGAGCCTGGTCTTTCTACATTTCATCACCAATGTTCTTCTAGTTTCTAAAGGCAAAATCCCGAAGTCCCACCTCTCTTTTATTTTCAACCACATCTTCTGCCCAACCCAGAACAATACCCTGCTTCTTCTTTCAGTGTGCCTGGACTAGAGCAACCCCTGCACCTCCACGGTGCAAGTCCTTGTCACCTCTCTCTTGGACTCCCGGTAGCCTTCTGGCAGCTTGTCTTGTCCCCATTCTTGCTCCATAGTATTCAACTCTGTAGTCAAAGTGACATTTAAAACAAAACTATATTTCGGCCTAGAATTCAACAGTAAAGAGTGTACACTGCTCTTGTAGAGGATTAAAGTCTCCCTGCACTCAAGTTAGATAGCTCACAAGTGCCTGGGACTCAGCGGGCACTGCAGTCACACATGCACATTCCTGCTTGCCCAAGCCTCCATACACGCAAAATAAAAAATAAAATAAAATAAAATAAAATAAAATAAAATAAAATAAAATAAAATAAAATAAACCCACAAACTTTGAGTTGGTTCCTACTTTTTTTTTTTTCTGTTCTCAACCCCCTAGTGAGCATCCCTTCTTACTTAACCCAGTCAAACTTTGTCATAATTTATATTGCAGAGTTTTCTGCTCGGAGAACCCTTTCTGACTGCCCCCTCCCCTATTTATCCCATAAACCTCTCCTTTGTTACATAAGCCACACAATGCTCACCCGCAAGGGCCTTCACGGGCATCAGTTCTCTTTCCACCAGTAAGTTTCTCTGATTGTTGTCACAGTTTTTTTTCCTCCCCTTTGCTTCAGATCTTTTCATATCATCTATTTCCTTAAAAGAAAGATCTTTGAATTCTGTCTGGAAAGGTTCTTCCTGCCTCTCTCATTATTCTGTCGTTATAGACACTTTCATATATTTTTATATCTGTGAGTTGAATGAATAACAAGATAAACTTCAGATGGTTATGGAAACTAACATTTATGTTAGATAATTCTATGTAAAATTTTTCTTTGTATGTGTACTTGTATGCACAAGAGGGTATGTTTGTGTATCCTCTGTATGTGTGTTCTCTCTCTTTCTCTCTCTCTCTCTCTCTCTCTCTCTCTCTCTGTTTGTGTGTGTGTGTGTGTGTGTGTGTGTGTGTGTGTATGCACCCATGTCTGTACATGTGGAGATCAAAGAATAGTGTTGGGCGTCGTCTTTGCTCTCTATAATACATTTTGAGACAGGGTCCCTCACTGAGCTTGGAGCTAGCCAATTGGTTAGATGGCCAGAAATTCCAGAGACCATCCTAGGTTTGTGTCCTAGCACTGGTATAAAGACTCCATGCCACTGCTGCCACGCCTGGCTTTATGTGGCTGAAAGAAGTCCAAACTCAGGCTCTCACGCTTGCAGAGCAAGCACGTTGCCCACTGAGTTATTCCCCTAGCTTCTGTTTAATTTTGTTTCTGCAATTTTATTTTCGTTAAGAAAATGACTATGGAGAAATGTTTGTGTGGATGTAAGGGGCCCAACATAGTGTCCTACTTGGTCAAAGAGATTATTTCAAAACATAAAAAAGAAATAGTCCTTTTTGTGTGGGATGAATCCTCACATGCTGAATAACAAGAAACCTAAATCTAAAGCTTGCATTACAGAAAGTCAGGTAATCCTGAGGCTGTTCAGGGAAAGACCAAATGCTGCTTTCACTTTTATTTGGTCAATAGTAAAAAGGAAAAGTAGCAAGGAACGTCTGCTGGGCTTTGTTTTGGCCCCTTGGGTTCTCTACCCTACATACAGGTTTATGATGAAATTATGATGCAAGAGATCAAATTGTAACAAAGTAACACAGTGACTGATGGGAGGAGGCCTCGGTTCGGGTAAACATGAGTCTTAACCGTCAGACTTTGTCATCAATTTACAGTGTGACTTTCTATTGGCAGAACAAATAGAAAACCCTCCCGGTGATTGTTTCTCTTGCAAAATGAAAATATTGGGGTGCATCTGCTTTTTCACTAAGACCTTACTTATCATCACCAAAAGCCTATTTTATTCTCAGGAAGATGTTTATGGTCATTTATTTTTTTGTCCCCTGTGTTCTATATGACATCCTCTTCTTGTGGGCCTTCAATAATTTGAAAGATACTGTTTCAGAAACATTTATACTCAGCTCAGGCTATCTAAGAAATGCAGCCTGGTGTCTAGTAAGGGAATCTATATATCATACTAAAGAGATGTCACATTTTGGCCAAGGTTATGCAATCTACAAAATCAGGATATACGAAATTTAAAACATCTGCATCTGGTAAATGTTCTCTTCTGTTATCCCTTCTCTCTTTTCTTCCTCCACAAATATAGCAATAACTTAAGAGTCATGCAACTGTATTATGTAAGCTTTTAATTGTTTGTGTTAGTATTACTATTAATAATTTAGAAGACTTCCACGATATATATGTATATGTGTATGTCTGAATATATATAATATACATACATACACATATATGTCAAAGAATAAATATAATTATATATGTGACACATATAGTTATTTATATATAATATATATAAAATATAATTAATTATATATAAATACATGTAAATATAATATTTATATATAATTATGTTTATTCTTTGACAATCTAAAACACACATATATAATATTTTGGTTATTTTCATCCCTACTACCTATCCTCTCTTATCCAATTTACCTCCATGGAATGCTTTTTTTTCCTCAACAAGAGAAGAATATACATTTTATGAGAGCTAAGACATAAGTGTGATATTTGGTTTTAAACAGCTATCAGCTGGAAAAAAAATGAAGCAATTTCCATGGGTGGTTCCTTTGCCAGGTGTCCTGAGAAATCCATCTGTTACCTAGCCAGACTCCTATCTTTTGCAGGAGAGGAAGCTGCCACTCTACAAACAGCTCAGACAAGTGCAGTTGAAACAGACTGGAGTTAATTATGCCTGAACCTCACTTCTCCTCCCCTTTCAAGACAGGAGTCAGTTTGGTTTCCTGCATCCAGGTGGTCCTCAGCTGTCCTAAATTAAGTCGCAGTGAGAACGAAGCTGGCATAGCAGCTCTACCCTGCCTGACTTGCCTGGGTCCACGTCCCCACACAGTGTTTCTGTGGAGCGGCCCCAGTGGGAACCACCAGGAAGCAGGCACGGAGGAGGTGTGCTCCTTCTCCCTGCTGGAAATAGGCCAAGGCTATGAACGTTAATCACCCAATCCTTGTAAAAGGTAGTAAGGAGCCTTTAATCATAATGGTTGGAGTCTTTGGCTTTTCACTTCATGTATGAGGCTCTGTGAAAGGCAGGAGTCAGTTTTAAACAAATATTTTATCTAATACTAAATACAGGTCAGAGGCCTGGAGTGTTGATCTCAGGCTTGAGGATAAAAATTAGGCATTAAATAATGGCTTTCCATTGTCTTAAGGCCAATAAAACTCTAGCATTTTCTCTGAAATATCTTTCTCCATGCTACTGTGTTCTCTTTGAGCTCATGTAAGGTGCTGCTTGAACCTGGAGATCCAGGCTGCCGTATCAGGAAAACATGGCTCCCTTTGAAATACACTTATGAGAATGCAATGCTTAGGTAAAAGACCTTCTCTATATGTTACACTATCAAATGCAAGGAAATTACATCTAAGCTCTACATGCTATAACTATTGTGAAGTTCAATTAAAGGTAAGTTAATGTGATGCTTTGTTAGTGACTAGGGGCTTTGCGACTGTTAGGTGTTGTTTAGGGACCTCCCTTTTCTTCAACTAGCCACTGCATTAAAGCTAGGAAAGCTCTGGGGTTACCATGGCGCTTGGCTCTTTGTTCTGAGCAGGGTATTTAGAAAGAGCAATAAACATAAATACTCTTGCATTTTTACTAAGAATCAAAGTAAAGGCACACATGCATTATAATAAAAAATATATTTTCACAATGAAAGGACCATCCGTGTCTCCAAATGCACCCTTTCATTTCATCTTGAACCAGAGCTTTTATAACCCCCTTTCTGGCTCTCAAAGAAGTTGAACATATTGGATAGCTAATACTTAGGGAAGAGGCTTGGGGTGTGCTTGGGGCTAAGACTACAGAGAGAAGGCAGGGACAAGTGTTTGGAAGCCGAAGTGAAATAAAGTGTGGAGAACAGGTTTGAGGATTAAGGGACTGCCACCCATGCTCCTTCAGCCTGTTTATTTTAGGACAGCACTGGGCTATTCTCGATTCCATGAGGGGATTCTATTTCATTTCATTTTCTAATCACAGACACTGCTTAACACCACTTAAGCCAGGAACTCTCCGGATTCTCTGCCGTGGTCCTGACTTCGGGCAGAGTCCATCTATGCCGTGATTCTGCTGGCCATTAGGTCATTTTCACTGTTTCAAAGGCAGGGAGGGGGCTTTGTGCATGTGGGTTAGGTTATTCATTATTCTGGGATTAGTTGTCATCACAGAAGGGGAAAGAAGGTTTTTAAAAAAATGACTTGTCCATGGAATGTGCATGAAAAGTTTCATGTTGGTGGAGGCAGAAGCTAGGCAAAATTAAAATGCCCATGCCATGTCTGCATCTTTACACTTCTATAGTCCACATGAAGAGCTAAAGAGGAATTTGGTTGAAAACGTTGTACCAGGGAGCTCTCTTTCCCTCTGAACCCTCACATTTGATGGCTTATTTAATTAATCAGACACTTATTGAGCAAGAACCACATTCCAGGCATTACCCTGAGTGCTGAGCTTATAATGAAAAGCAGAGACAAGACATTGGGGCATTGGAAAAATAATGATTTGCCCCAGCCATGGGCATCAGGTGGCTCAAAAAAAAGCCAGCCCCTAGCAAGCCCAGCAAAAAAGCTGAAAGTAAGAAAGCAGGATTTTGTCCCGCGCTTCCTCGCAGCAACAGCTGTGGCCCCTTGCAAAGCAATTAAGCCTGTGGCTAGGATTCCAGTCCCAGCTCAGCTCATCACGGGCTCGGAACTTTCTGGATAGGAGACTTAATCGATGGCATTCCTTTGCTTTGCCTTGGTATCTCAGATGGTGGCATTCCCAGGGCTGATTAGCCCCAAGTTCCTTCCCTGTGAAGCCAAAGCCACCGTGTAATTTCCATTAGACCTGAAAATGATCCTGATTTAAAGCTTAGATGGAGCCCATAAGCCTTCATCTAATCAGACTTAAGAGTAAACTGGCCCAGGCCCCATGTTCCTCGCTTCTTTGGTAGTCAAATGAGCCTCAAAAATTACCCATCATTCTGTGCACCATTACAGAAGCATGGCGGTAGCCGAGCTTAGACCTGTGCACTGTAATAATGCCAGAATGCTGAAATCTAAATTCTGCATGACTTTTGGGTTAGTTACTTAGCATTCTTCCTGTCTCCATCCTAGTTCTTTGAGTGTCTTTTATATGCTCTGGTTTTAAGCCTATATGAGTAGGAGAGGGTTGTAAACTGTACAAGTAAGGAGGGTATCTAAAGTAAAGGACACCCAGCCCTGCTCTGGAGAGAAGCGCAGTTTGAGGAAATGGAATTGTAAGGCAGCTGCTTAGAAGCACTAGGAGGCAGATACTCAGGAGCCCAAGAATGCTGAAGGAGTGCACAGGCTAGAGCCTCACTCCTTCCTGGATCCAACAGTGCCTCTTTCAGGTACTTAACAATAAGATGGATCTTTAAAAACTATACCGACTTTAGTGTGTGTGTGTGTGTGTGTGTGTGTGTGTGTGTATGTGTGTGAGGTTGTTTGCACACTGTCTCCAGAGCACAGTTTTGGTAAGAGGATAACTTTCAGAAGTCAGTTTTCTCCCTTCACTGCGAGATTTGGGCATCTATAACTCAGCTCATCAGGTTTACAAAGTATATTATTTACTTCTCTACTGCTCTGATAAATACCAACTTATAGAAAAAAAGGGTTATTTGGATTATGGTGCCAGAGGGAAAGGAGTCTGTCTTGGTGAGGAAGGGGCAGCTTGTTAGCAGCTGAGATAGCAAACAGAGCTCACACCTTGAACCTCAAGCACAAAGCGAAGAAACCAAACCAAACCAAACCAGAAATGTCCTAAGTCTTTAACTGCTCACAGCCTGCCTCCAGTGACATACTTCCTACAAAAGACCACACCTTGGAACCTTCTAAACAATGGCATTAACTGGGGGTGAAATGTTCAAAGCCCAATAATATGGAGGGCATCAATCATTTGGATAATATGGAGGATATCACCACACACAGCAAGAACGTTTACCTACTGAGCCACCTTGTTAGCCTCAATGAGTTGAATTTTGAGGAATGAATTGGAATCCTCACTGAGAAGGAAAACGGTGCTGTTCTTTATTCTATCCTTGTAAAGGGACAATATTCTTGGGTTCTGCTTAACTCATAAATGTTTTGAAAACAAATACAGAAAATATAAGCAATGGCATCCCAGTCTGTCCACAAACACCAAAGTACTCAAGTCAGCAGAAAAGAGTTTAGAACTAGATCTTCCTTTGAGTCCAGGGAATGCTTGTTAATCTCTGTCTGTTGGCCAATGAGAGATGAGAACACACACAGTGTCTACTTTTTCTGTTTTATGCTGATGGTGAAGCTGACACAAGCTTGTAGCAAGATGCCCCTCAGGGCTGCTGTGGAAGAGGACTGTGCATCCCTGAGAGTGTGAACTTTACTCTTACAGGGACAGGGCTTGGGACTTCTGCCACTCATAAGCAAGATGAGGATTTTCTTACATCCTTCTCAGACAAGTGACCACCTACTCAACTGGTCAGTTAAATCTCTGCAGGCATCCAAGGAAGGTCTTCTGCTTTGCCCCATGAGTGTATAGTGATTGGCTCTGCATGTATACTACTGTCCTGAGGACAGAAAGAGAGTACAGTATAGTGACAAAAAGTACAAGACATTTTGGAAGCCATCCAGAGTCTCAAGGAATGCCACCTGGGCCCTGGCTTGGTCCTCAAAGCTATTGTGAAATCCCCATGAAAAATCCTGCAAACAAAATCAGGAACTACCAGTCCTCAAGCCACATGAAGGACCCTGTGTCTGTTGCCTCATTTACAACGTAGTAAGGATGGGAGGAGGTGGGAGCAGCAGTTCCAGAACACTGTAAGGTCCCATAGAAATGGCCCTTAAACTCCCCAAGTTACAGAAGACCCCCAAATCCGGAGAAGACCATTTCCTACATGGCAATGGGGCTTTTAAAGTCTCATTTGGTAGAACAGACTTCTAAAGCGGCATTATATGTAAGGAGACTAAATTTTAATATGCTGTGTCTATGAGTACATTAGTCACCTTAGTAATATAATAACCTTATTGTTATAGTTGAAAACAGTCGTGGGAAGAGTAACTTTTTGGTTTTGGTTGTCACAAAATTAAGCCACAAAGAGCATATAGTCAAGGACAGTCATCAAAGATAAGGTAGGAAGTAGTTGGGAGAGATTTGGCTAGCAAAGCAGGATGACCAGCTTTTAGGTCTTCAATGTACAGCCAGTTGCGATTGATTTTAGGGCAATTGTACTCATGGCTCAGCTATTGAGGATAGCAATTCCAGATGTATGTGTGTGTGTGTGTGTGTGTGTGTGTGTGTGTGTATGACACACATATGTATCACAATGCATATATATATATGACAACATAAAAATAGCAGGCATACATTAAAGGTCGTATCATGAATGCTGCCTGGCAGTACAAGGGAGGGTGCCTTTGCATATGACTGTAGTGAACTGTTTCTCTTTGGGAATCTAGTGTGTGAGTGTGTGTGTGTGTGTGTGTGTGTGTGTGTGTGTTTTGCATGTGGGCTTATTACTTATACAAAACCCTTCTTCTTTGCTGTTTGGAACTTCTAAGGCTGAGCAGCCTCCTTTGCTCTTGGTTGCTGTCCATAAAGCCTACGGATCCCCAGGGCACAGGAAATGGAACCAGGTTCAGCTCAGCCTAATTCTTCACTTCCTCACCCCTCTGTGTCTTCTCTTCACCTCATGACTATTCATTTAAGAGGTATTTGCAAATCCCTACACATTGCTAAAGATGAGCTTCTGTTTCTTTGGAGCTTCTGCTATTAGTATGGGGGATGCTAGAAAAAAAATGGATGATACCACTTCAGATTGAGGTGTGAAGGAGGAACTCAAAGAGAGGATGTGAGAGACAGTGACTGATGACATCCAAAGGTCCACCCTCAGAGGAGAGGCTCAGACTCCAGAGACCTGGGGTGAGGGCCAGGAAAATGCATGGTTAACTGTAAGGTCAGTGTGTCTGGTCCTGGATGATCACTTTGGCATCACCATCCTAGGGAATATTCTGGGTGTATGACATTGACAAACTGTCACAGTCTCCTCTGTGAGCAGCAGGACTTGTTGCATGGGTTTTGCTTCAAGTTTGGGGGTTGGGGGAACTGTTTCTGCATTCCCACCTGAAGCTCCGTTTTCCTCTTCAGTTCCAGCAGCTGCCTCGGTGCAGGACTAGGCCTCACCACCTGTTGGCTCTAGCTTCAAACTCAGAGGATTAATGTGCTCTTTTCTGAGATGACAGAAAAGGGAGAGCGGGAAGTGGAATTGTTAGCATGGTTCTTCTTATCTCTCTTCTTCCAGACCTTTTCTGATCCCCCTTCCTGGATCCTCCTCCCATTCTCAAATTTGCTGTGAGCAGCTGCTGGCCCCCCGGCCCGATGGTTTCCGTGCCAGCTGTCTGACGTCACACATCAATCTCCCATCTTTCTTGCAAATCTCTACTGATCAAATTTCATATTTCCAGGGCTCTGGCTATAAAGCTCCTTTCTCTGGTATAATTAGTAATTAGAGGGGAAATGTTAGCCAGCAGACACTCAATCGCCATCTGTCATGAGAGGAAATTCCCATCCAAGTGGAGGCTGAGCGCTCTCTCCAGGTGATGGCTGCTGACGACCTGTTCTTTTAAACTGAGTGCTTCTAGTGGGCAGCAGAGTCATGCTTCCAAGTATCCAGTGCCTTCTATACTTCTATAATTTATTTTTAACTTACAAATTCCATTTCTTCCTTTCTCTTATCTCCACTTCAACACTGTTTGCTATATGAAGGCTGTGGGGGAAGATGTAAAATCAGGGGCTGTCAGTGCAGAACACTCTTTAGGAACTGCTGATACATTCCTATAATTTTCTCCTGAAAGGACTAGCTTCATCTTCCAGGGCCATGACTTTGAAGAAGTGACAAGGAAGTGTCCCCTATGAGACCTACAAGGTACAGATCATCCTAGGTGGTGACACTTTGCTGGGGTTTCTGTCACTTATAAAGGATGACATGAACTCTTTTCTAAACTTAGGCTTTTCTAAGTCTGGATTTTACTTCCTATCTAAGTAAACATGGACTAACAGCTCATTGTGGATACCCTAAACAAATACTTAGTCAAAACCCCAAAGAACAGTGGATT